>WYDF02005851.1:3644-13897 GCA_009867245.2 Adranes taylori
TAAAAATTATCCACAACCTGAATTCATAATAAATGCGAAGAAAAAATACGGCTTCAGAGAAGATACGGGTACAAGAGAAGCTCTCTTCTGTCTACAAGTGTTTATACAAAACTACCGAAATTACCGAAAAGATGCATTTCTATGTTTTATGGATTATGAAAAAGCTTTCGATAAAGTAAAACACGACAAACTATTGGAAGTCTTACATTCAATGGACCTTGATAAAACAATATTGTTTGTAAAAGAAACTTGTATTGGAATCAGTCGGCCCACATAAGAAACAAGGACGGAACAACAAAAGACATCAACATTATGAATGGAGTACGCCAAGGATGTATTTTATCACAACTATTGTTCAGATTATATGTTGAAGCTATTTTCTCTGAAGCGTTAGACTCAGTAGAAAAAGGGATTACAGTAAATGGAATATACATCAACAATGCTGATGATACTACCATGGTTACAAAGAATGTATTGAAATTTGGACGTGACCTGCAGTGAAGTATGTATTTCCATATGATTTTGAAATTATACTTTTGCGATCGTATTGCATACAAGAAACTTATCAAAACATTTTTACTAGACATAATTTCTACTAAATAAGACATATTAAATCTTAATTATACGAGGACTCTTTGGAAAAAATATTTTATATCTTCACTGTTCAATTCGATTGAAGCTTTATTAATAATTAGAACGACTGTATTGTTTAATATTTGGCAACGGAGTTAACAAAAGGTTTTAGCGAGATTAAATTAAATAGAAAACATTATTTTATTTTAGTTATGGTTATCAGAAGATTTTGGTATTACATGGCGTGTAATTCAGCAGTATGTAAAATCAGTTTATTGGATACCAAACGAAAAGTCACAACAACAATTAGTCGTTCAAAGACTATCACCATCCGGTTTTTATATGATTCTCTATTCGAACAATTTCTTTAAAGATAAACCATTTATTTGCGCAACTGAGGTCAAGGATTTATACATAAAAGATGAGTTTATTTTCTATACGAAGAAAACTAAAAATGTAAGTTTTCTTTATGTCCTTTCATGGGAAAAATTGGTATAAAAAAAGTCTTATTTTTTAGGATGATTACGATTTATTCGTATCGTATCGTTTAGGTAAGACTTCGCGTTGCATCTTTGACACAGATTTGAAATTGCAAGCGTTTCAAATCAGTGATGTAACGAATAATCGAGCTCTTGTCGCGGTTAGTCATTCGAGTACTGTATCACATTTGTATGTTTCGGAAAATCTATTGGGAATAAACGAGAATAAAGTTCGATTTACGTTATCCTTGGAGAATATCTTATGCTATTTTCCAAATTCGACTTGGCAAGATACTTGGTTACAGTAAGTAATTTATTTTTGAATTTTTTGTGCCAATTTATAGTGTCATGCCTAGTTATAAATTTAAAAAAAAATCATTTTCTATAAGTAAAACATTTGGAGAATATTTCCTGAAAATTTGAAGTTAATCCGATTGAAATTGATGGAATTACAGGCGTTCAAAGTACGCTCCGCTCGCCCGTTAGGAGCAGGTGTAAGATGACAATTGCGCGCGGTGTGCGTTGTTTTTTTCCACTTTGTGGCTAATTACTATTGGTTGACTGACAGTATAACCAAATATAGTATGTTTCCAGTTAATTAGATTTGCATAAAGATTTATTTTCCCAGGATAAAGTTTAGTCATGATTTGTAAGTAAATATAAAAATTAGGAACATTTAAATATAATGTTAATAGATTGTTAGATTGTTGTTAAATGAAAATTAGTTACATTGAACACTTTAATGTACTCAGAATAAAATCAAAAGAACTTAAGATGTTTCAGCTCCTCTATCAAGATTTATTATATTAATTAATCGCCTACTTACATTTGAACGTTAGCTATAATTCTCACGATAACAAATTAAAAATACTAAAGGGAAAATATGCGAAAATCTAATTAAAATCTGTCACGAACTGGTCAAATCTAACAAAAATCTGGTGCCCCTTCCTATAGAAAATTTATTTTAAATCCATGCGTCAGTATAAGTAAGCTAGGGCTATTTAAACTTTCTTTCTGATAGAAACGAGAATCGCATTCTAAACATTAGTTTGATTTTTGCCCGTATGAATAAGCTTGTGAGTATTTAAATGGGATTTTTCTGGAACTAGAATCGCTTGTCTAAAACTAGAATCGCATTCTAAACATTTGTATGGTTTTTGCCAGTGTGAAAAAGCTGTGGGTTTTTAAATACATTTTCTGTCCTAAACTAGATTCGCAGTCTAAACATTTATATGGTTTTTCGTCACTATGAATAAGCTTGGGACTTATTAAACTTTTTTCTAGCTGAAACGAGAATCGCATTCTAAACATTTGTATAGTGTTTTACTTGTATGAGTAGGCTTGTGGGTATTTAAATGCGATTTTTGTCTAGAATTAAAATCGCATTCTAAACATTTGTTTGGTGTTTTGCCAGTATGAAAAAGCTTGTGAGTATTTAAATACGATTTCTGCACAAAAATAGAATCGCGTTCTAAACATTTATATGGTTTATGCCAGGATGAATAAATTTGCGTTTATTTAGTGTACGTTTATATTTGAAAGTATCCTCGCATTTTAAACATTTGTATGGTTTTTCGTCAGTATGTACAGAGTATACCAGAGCAAGTTGTTTACTTAGAAATTCATAAATAAAAGTAATGCTGATATAATTTAATTTTATGAAAAGCATCAAGTACATTAAATTACGTTAAACTTTATGTTTGCTCGACATCTTGACGAATGTTGTTCTTGAGATGAGCCTGGGTCCTAGGACGTTCGTTGTAAACAATTCATTTTAGGTAGCTCCATAAAAAAATAGTCACAGCGGGGCTAAATCAGGCAACCGTGTTGATTATTGCAGATTGTCCTTCAAGGAAATGAGGCTATCTAGAAAGTTTTGCAACAAAACAGTAATTGACACTCGTGCTGTGTGTACCGTGCACCGAACCATACATCTCCCACATCCATATCGTTCAGTGTTGGCAGGAAAAACTCTTGAATCATATGGATATTAAGGTTAGAAGTTACCGAAACTCCCCTTTCGTTTATTTCAAAAAAACCATGGACCGCTTATTCCAACTCGCGATAGTGCACACCAAACAGTTACACATTGTGAATGTAGGAGACGCTGATAAGTTGTCTGCGATTATTAGGGTTCCAATAACGCATGTTCTGCTTATTTACACATCCGAAAGACGAAAGCCTCGTCACTGAAGAAAACAAGTGTGTCGTGAGGCATACCGAGAAGCGCCTCACATGCATTTTTTCGAGCAACAAAATCGCATGGGTTAAGTTCCTGCACCACAGCCAATTTGTAAGGATGAAATTTTAGTTCTTCGTAAAAGATTCATCTTACAGAACGAGCAGACAACCCAACAGCAGCTGGATATTTGCATGCAGAGCGCTGAGGGGATCGCAAAACAGAAAGCCTTACCATGTCGATGTTTTGGGGTGACCTTGCTGTTCGTGGAAGCCCAGTTTTTTTTCTTCACGTCACCAGTTTCCCTGAGCATGTTTACCCATGAAACATTCGACTACCGAACAGGCACACAACCACAGGGCGCAATATTGAAATGTGTACACGGAATGCACGTTGCGCGGCAATGATTGAGTGACCGTTAGAAAAGTATGCCTAGACAGTGAACGCGCGCTCCATCTTCGTCCACTCCATGATGCTGACTAAACCAAGCGAAGCTACAATACGCCACGTCCTCTAGAATACGCCTAATCTTATTATCCTCGGAGCAACCATCGCTTTAGGGCGCCCAATTCAAATAAGCTAGTTGCTTCGCCCCAACTTCGTCAATATGAATAAGCTTGTGTTTATTACAAGTACATTTATGTTTGAAAGTAGCCTCGCATTCTAAACATTTGCATGGGGTTTCCTCAGTTTGAATAAGCTTTTTAAACTTTCTTTCTGGCAGAAACGAGAATCACATTCTAAACATTTGTATTGTTTCTTTACCAGTATGACTAAGTTTGTGTGAATTTAAAGGCGATTTTTGTCTAATCCTAAAATCGCATTCTAAACAGCAGCAGTGGTTACCGCAAAATAAGTTTTTAAAAGGAACCTTCAGGAGGATGGCCTTTATTAATTTTTTAAATTTTTATGTAAAAAATGATATTATATAAAAAATATATTCTTTGGGCTTCCAGACTATGTATGACCCCATATGTTTCTGAGCACAATTCGGACTTTATAAACAAAACTCCCAAAATAAATTTAAAACTTGACAATTTCAGCAATATCAAAATTAGTAGATATGTTAAACGTTTGTTTGGAAATTAATAGTTTAAAATGTTTTAGTCATGCCACTGAAGATCCATTCACTGATCTCTATCGTGTTCAAGGCCTAACCGGCATTTATATCGCATCGCAAGTAGCCAGTAAGCCGCAGGAACACAATCTAGGACCACAACATTTGATTACGAAGATTTCCTATGATCATGGCGCCACCTGGCGTTTAATTCCGGCACCGATACGTGACATTGAAGGTTAGTGTCCTAAGAAATGTATAATCTAATTATAATTCTCTGGCCGAGTAACGGTTTGTTGTTTAACTTTCTTTGCAGAATTATAATAAAATTTGAAGAATTTACTTTATTATCTTAAACACACTACAATATACATTAACTATGGAGATACAACGCAAGGTTTAGTTGTATTCCAAATTTAAATGTCTAATACATTGAAAAATAATTAATGTTCCTACTAAATACAAGGGAAGGATTTTAATTAGGCTAATATGAATAAATGCGCGACAGCAATTTTGTTTATATTATCTACCGCCAATGCAGCTTTGCAATATGGTTTCATTTTCCGTCATATCCGTTGGTTGCCGTGAAGTGTTTATAATAATTAATATACAGGTACTGGCTATGTTTTAACTATTTAGCATTTTGTTTTATTTCATTATCGAATCCTTCTTTTTGTTTGGCCTTGAAACATTGTGGAAAAGTCGACTACAAGTGAAATAGTGTTGCAGAAACTGATATAAATGTTGGATATATGGAGTTACGAAGATGCTTAAGGATGAAAGAAAGCTGATGATGGATGGTGAGGAGAGAATTGTAAAAAGAGTGTACGTCAAATTAATGATGGAGATAAGGAAGGGGGATGATAGCAACGAATGGGTCAAGGATAGAAGAATGTTGTATAATAGGTGTTGATGGGCAGGACGTATGGAAAAGTGTTTTGCTAGGGGCTGTGAGACATAGGGATGGGAAAAAGAGGAAGGAAGGGAACGGGTAAAAAAGAATAAAGAGAAATAGAGAAGAAAAGGGGAGTAATGATTAAGTGAATGACATGAATGCGATGATTCTGTAAATTATGGACAGAAGGTTCGGGCGAGTAAGTAATGTAGAAAATTTTATGGGAAGTTCTGGGAAGAAAACAGAGGGATGATGATAGTATGTTTAGTTTTGCTTGCGTATATTTCATTAGCTTAAAATAATTTTGAATTTATATGTTTTTCTGTTGCTTTTGCGAATTCATCATTATCATCTCGTTCCTGACCAGTATTTCCTTGAACTACGTTTGCATAGGTCATTCTATTCTTTTGAGTGCTGGCATGGATTAACTATACTGTGTTCTGATTCCATCTATACTGTGTTTGATTCAAGCAGTGTTTATAATGTTGGGTTAGCAATTGACTGGTTAGACTGATTAATTGGTTTAGACGTATGACTAGTTGATTGATTATTTTCCTTAATCATTTTTTTAATAATTTCCTATTGAAAATTGTTGGAATTAGGTTTTAAAGTTCACCAAGACCACAGTATAATATGTTATATTGTTTATTTATTAACAAAAGTAAAATGTTGCAACAAACAGACTTAGCAGACTCACATTAATAACATTGTCTAATAATTTAAACTTATGCAACACACAACACATGTTATATTTGTGTTGCTTATATTAGAACTACCCAATACATATTTTTATTGTTTCTAACATATAAAATGATTTTTCATTTGGAATTTAAGGTCAACCAATGTCATGTCAAATAGAAAACAATTGTTCTTTGCATTTAACGCAACGTTTCGGTCAACTACATCCCGATACACGATCGGCTGGTATTGTTACGAGTAAATCAGCGCCGGGAATAATTTTAGCTACGGGCGTTGCTGGAAAATCACTTAAAGTAAGTTGGATCTTGAAATGTTTGGAAATTATAAAAGCGCAATACGAAATTATTATTTTTAGGGCCATTATGGTGTTTATATTAGTAGCGATGCTGGTATTACATGGCGGCAAACGTTGCGCGAATTATATCTATTTAATATGGGCGATCATGGTGGACTGTTATCAGCGGTTCGATATTTTAAATCGCGCGGCGAAACACGTAATTTAATGTATTCGATTGATGAGGGCGAAAAATGGAATGAGGTATTTTATAAATAAATCAGTGTTGCGTTTAATTCCATTACCAAACCTCGTATATCATTTATTAAAAATCACTTTTTCTATTTCTAAAAATTACAGTTTGTTATATTTTTACAAATGGAAGTTTTAACCATGTCGTGTCATTTAAGAAAAGAAATGATATACCAGGGTCGGTGGTGTAGTCGTTTAGGTGGCGTTAAAATATTTATTGTTTTATCTTTCTAGATACCTTTCTCGAATGATACGATGCGTTTATATGGTCTTATGACTGAGCCTGGTGAAAATACAACAGTTTTCACAATGTTTGGTTCATTATTGGAACAACATCGTTGGGTCATTGTTAAAATTGATCTACGTAATGTGTTCCAATATAATTGTACAAAGGTGAGGGCCTCATTTTTTTATGACGAAAATAAGAGAGGAAGCTTTCAAGAAAGCTTTTACTTCGTACTACTTTAAATCTATTTTGTTGAACCGGTTTTGATTTATATATGTTACTTATTTAAGTTTCTTTATATATTTATTATCGATTTAGTGCAAAAAATCGTGGTTATCTATTTTTTTTTAAATTTGTAACCTGTTTAATTTTTTAGTACTTAGTAACACTTTTGAGAAAAGTATTATATTAATTGTTGTTTTCATGAATATTTGTACGATTTTCACCATCCGTAAACATTTGTTTTTAGGATGATTACAAAACATGGTCACCAAATCTACAAAGCACAAAAGGTCGATACGTGCAATGCATGATGGGCGAGGAATTAACGTATCATCGACGTATCGCTCATGCGAATTGTTATAACGGCAAGAATTTTGATCTACCAGCTGGTATTGCACCATGTCCATGCGATTACATGGATTTCGAATGGTATGTTGTTGAATTTTAACTTTGCGTCTCCTCGACATTAGGATGATGCAGGTCTTTTATATGAAAATATTTGCTAGGAGTTTCTAGTGGGTCGTATGTGGTTAGCGGCATTCTGTGCCGCCGATGGCTCGAGGGGCGTTGGTTTAGGAAAAACGTTTCCTAAAATAACTACGACCAATAGGAAAACATCTTTGATCCGTTGGTCTTGTAAGTCAAAAAACGAACTCATTCTGGTGTACGGAATGTGAATTCAAAACTGCATACAACGCAAATATTTTAAGCCATAAACGAAGTCATAGCGGAGAGAAACGGTTTGAGTGTACGGAATGTGGTTAGAAAACTGCAGAAAAGAGGAATCTTTTAAAACACAAACGAACTCATTTAGAAGAGAACTTTCGAGTGCACGGAATATTGGTTTAATGATCAATATTGCATTATTTTTCTGTCGAAATACTATGGAACTCCATAAGCTGTCCAATTAATCAGAGCCCGCAATAGAAATATTTAGAATATAGAGTTCAAGGTTGTTGAACTTCCTAAGTGGAAACAGGCAATAAAAATAACGTTAGAAACGGGTATTTAAAATCAACGGTTTTG
Source organism: Adranes taylori (assembly GCA_009867245.2). NCBI lineage: Eukaryota > Metazoa > Arthropoda > Insecta > Coleoptera > Staphylinidae > Adranes > Adranes taylori. The sequence goes on from WYDF02005851.1 coordinate 11,527, forward strand.
GGACCTCATTTGATGTTTACGGGAATAATTCATAGAAGGCAGAAAATAACGAACAATTTCATATAGATAACGACTTACGCAGGTGTATGATATTCGTCTTCGCGTATTAATATCTTTCCACTACATTGGTGTTAACAATTACGTTTTTCTCTCGTCCATTAAATTTTTATTTTGCGAATTTATATATTAGATCAGTTAACTTATTGCACTAATTAATTGAATTAATTTACATGGTATTTCTTATTCGATTTAACAATTAGAAATTATAAATAAAATATGTATCTGTATATGTAAGTTGAACAAATTTTTCAATATCCTATTATTTTCTTTAACAGCGATTTCGGTTTTGTGCGAACAAATACAAATCCACCGCAATGCGTTCGTAATAAGACTTTAGATGATCCATATCAATCACCTGCAAATTGTAAGCTTGGCGATACGTATAATCGTACGAAAGGTTATCGAAAAATCTTGGATGATAAATGTGTTGCTGGTTTTGAACGTCATTATCTACCTGATACTTTATACTGCAAGCCTGAACAGATGACGCATTTATTAATATTTGCGCAACGCGATAAAGTTGTCATGCGCAAATTGACGGAGAATATTATCCATACCATTAAGATTCCCGATTTGAAGAATGTTATTGCAATTGATTATGATATGAAGAATGGCTGTATTTATTGGGCGGATATTGTAACGGATAAAATTGGACGTTATTGTTTAAATAATACTAACACCACACAGATTTTGATTTCTCACGATTTGATATCGATTGAAGGTGTGTTACAAACTGGAGGAAGAAGTCTTTATTACGAGAATAATTTGTTTTCGATTTTAAGGTATGTCATACGATTGGATCAGTAAGAATTTATATTTCGTTGATGGGCATCGTGCAAAGATTGAATTGATTCGAGCCGATATTGATTATGCGGGACGGATGCGTAGAACAATATTGGATAGTAAAGATTTGGGTAAGCCGCGTGGAATTGTTGTACATCCCGTTGCTGGTTATATGTTTTGGACGGATTGGTCTGTACATAATCCATCTGTTAATCGTGCGAATTTGGATGGAAAGAATTGTACTCGAATTGCTGGAAAAGATCAGGTAAATATATTTCATGGATATTTTAAAAGATATTTTAGAAGGAAATTTATGTCCAACGTTTTAGGTTTTTTTTTTGAAAATTTGGGATAATTATTGAGTTGTTTGCTAATTTATTTTTGCTAATTACTTCTGCTAATTTATTTTTGATCTTTTCCTGAGTAATCTCCCAATTATATATATAGATTTTCCAACCACATTTTTATATTGTCACGTGACATTAAATTGTGAAGAGTAGAGCCTCTAATCAAAGTTTTAATTTGGAGCGTAGTTTACAAATTAATATAAGCTTGTTTGGGGGTTTCTTGGAATGTTAATACATTAAGAGCTTATGCTAGTTAACCAATAAGTTATGGCACCTTGTTTGATTAAAGTCAAAGATTCAACCTTAATAAAGCAAGTACGGCCCATGAATTAATTAAACACAACAAGATTTTAAAATACTTTCTTAATCACTAAGTAATTTATTTTACATTCAACAGCGATTATAGAGGGTTTATGAGCTTTGCCTAATAATAAAACGTTCTGGTTAAAGTTTATTTGTATCTGGTTAATATTTAAGATTTAATTTAACTGAACCATTTTTTAAATATACTGAGTACGGACCATAGATTAATAAAACACATTGAGATTTTAAAGTAATCTATTCAGAATAAAACAATTCGCTTCTAATAAATTCGAACACCAAAATTAAAATGACTAAAATAAACATTAACTGTATGAAGTACTGCATGAGTCAAATGTTAAAATAAAATACGTAGCGGTAAAATTAACTTACAACGTTTCAATAAGATTCATAATTAGTTAGCTTTATACTAGATGATAATTTGTTACATTAATTATAATTATTTATTCAGATTAAAATCAAAAGTACTTATATTTATTTATTCGCTGCTATTGTATTTGGAATAATGCAATGTATCATTTGTATGTAACATATTTGGACGAAATTGCACCTTTTCATTTCGAGATGAACTATTAAATACCATCAAGAAAGTGTTTATAACTAACCAATGAAGCAAGGGACTTTAACAATTAAAGTTCGCCTCGTATACACTTCTATTGGGTTCTTTTTCTGAGAATCCTAGAATCTTAGCTCCGGACCACCAAAGCTTAACACCTGTAGTTCATCTTTAGTATTTAGTTTAACGCACTAATACGATTTATTAAATAAAGAATGTATGTATATTTACTGTATGTATATCGCAGTAAGACGAATTATTTAATAAATTGGCTAATTTCATTATTTAATTGCATTATTTAATA
>WYDF02005862.1:0-13897 GCA_009867245.2 Adranes taylori
ATTAGGAAAACCAGAAAGCCGTTCTAACCAAACATTTCAAACTGAGTCTATTACTTCGAAACATACGCAATAGCTGCATAACTGAATCAGATACGCGAAATATAAACTAAAATAAGAAATCCACCATATTTTATATAAATCATTCGCTTTAGAGTACTGCAAACTTTTTCTTAGAAAATCGTAGATAATATAAAGTGCGTTTCATATTTTTAACTTACGTTAAGAAATTAAGATAAAGCAGAATATTATTTATCTCTTGGCTTCTGCTTTCTTATTATTGTCATATTTGAACTATTGAACGAACCATAATCTTTTTTGGTCTTGACTAAACATCTCTAAAGTAGAGAAACCTTCCAAATATTAGGAAGCATTTTAACTATTATGCCAGTAATTTCATGCATATAATTATACCTATAACTATTTAAAGAAGATTAGTTGTAATAAAGTTATATCATTGATTGCTGATCTCAGATATTATAGAGACTATGCGAGCTTGCCTTCTAGCTGAGTAGATGAGAGGGCTCACTAACTCACTAAGTGAAGAAATTATTATCTGACCATGGTTAATTCCAAAACTAGCTGTATAAAAGACACAAGAAACCATCAGTGACATGCATAGACAAACTTTGACAGAATATCCCAAGTAACTACCTGGTGGATACAATCCTTGTTAATAGAAAGTATAAATGGATTGCAGGATACTCCATTACGTCTTAATTTCTTTCGGTAGTAATTTATAAATAAGGGATCCTGAAGAAAACACTAGAGCACACAGGAGAGAATTTAACAGGTAGTGTCTATGAAATAGATGAATCTCAAAGGAATCTCATGCAATAGATGCACCTGACAGAAGGTAAAGACATAAGGTTATTATATCGAGGTATTTTAGAAGTGTCAGCTAGATATATAATGATTCCCTACATAAATCTTTACTCCCATGATGATATATTCATCTTGCCGCGATGTGGAGTGATCATGAGCTACGCCAGCGGCAGTGCAAGCTTCTGGAAGAATCTCCCAAGTCGGGCAGGTCAAAGCTGATGAGCCAGACTAAGAGGGCTACCCTGGTCCTCCAAGCTGGGGGTTGATCATAAAACTAACAACCTCATATCGGAATTTTTTTTGTTACGTAATTCAATGACAAAAATAGCCGGACGGATAATATCGATGAACGATCCATGAAAGGAAATGGAAAATGAAAACGGAAAAATGATATGTACCTTGCCACCTGATATGTGAGGATATTGAACAATCCAGGAGCTCTAAATGGACTAATGCAAGAGATGGAGAAGTATAATATAGGAGTAGCAGCAATCCAAGAAATCAGATAGAAAAGAGAGGGTATCATGAGAAGTGGTAATTACACAATTTTGTATTGTGGATGAGACAGTGGCAAATCAGGTTGTACAGGTTTTCTGATAAATAATAAGCATAAAAAAGCAGTTCTGAATTTTAAGTCTGTCAATGAGAGGATATGTACTGAGAGAAAATGAGAACATATGGAGGCTGAGTATGGAGGCTCGTTTCTTTATTATCACCCTTGTATGTGCATATGCCCCTACAGAAAATGACGAGGATGAAGCTGACTGTAGAGGAGCTGACTATAATTCGGGTCATTATATGGTCAGAGTGAAATGCAAACAACGTATTGGGATGTATAGAGGTGATGGGAAGAGCAAAGCTCCAAGAAGATACAACGTTGCTAAGTTAAAAGAAAATGAAATAGCACAGAAATATGAATCTGAAGATGGGCTGAATATTTCAGTGAGCTGGTGAATACTACTGCGGAGATTGTACTGCCAGAACAAGATGAAGCAGAGAACGGTCAGCCATGGTACAATATTAGTTGTAATACAGTGCCTGTAAATGCACCGCCGGTAGAGGAAGTTAGGTTGGCAATTAAAAGTTTGAAGAATAATAAGGCTCCAGGAAGTGATATTTCAGCAGAAATGATTAATGGTGGAGGTGAACAATTGACCATGCTTGTCCACCAGCAGATAGTGGAAATATGGGAAAAAGAATTGATGCCGGACCAGTGGAATTTGGCCATTATTTGTCTTATTAATAAGAAGACGAACAAAGCAAAGTGTGAAAATTATCGTGTAATATCTTTGCTTAGTGTCGTATAAAGTATTAGCCAAGGTAATGGCTATGAAAGTGGTCTCAGTCGTAGAAGAGACTAGCATTGCGGATTTTGACAGGATAGATTAACGACAGACAATATCTTCATCATAAGATGAATAATAGGAAAATGCTAAGAATATAATGTGGATGCACACCAATCCTATGTAAACTTCAAGCAGGCTATGATAGTATAAAAAGGTAAAGTTGTATCAGACCTTGATAGACATGGGGATTCCAGCTCAAATAGTCAGATTGGTTCAAATGACCATTACCAGCGCAAAATGCCAAATTAAAGTAGAAGGAAGCCTTACTAAAGAATTTGTGATTAATCAAGGTTTAAGACAGGGATATGTGCTATCCACACTACTGTTTAACGTAGTGCTGGAAAGAGATGAGAAGGGAGGAGATCAATAATCCAGGTGGTAAACCGTATAAGCCAAAATCTATCTTATGCAGACGATGTTGGTATGCTGTCTAGAAAACTCAAAGGTCTGGGAGAAGGATTAGGAAGAGGAGAAAAGGAAGCAGCAGCTTTGAAGCTTTAAGTGAACCACACCAAAACGCAGTATTTATTTTCCGCCAGAAGAAATGCAGTTGAAGAAGATATACTTATCAAGTTAAATAGTCAACTATGAGAGGTGTGACAAATTCAACTACTTGGGGGCACTGGTAACCAAAGATAACAGCCTAAGAGAAGAAATAAAAGAAAGGATTGCAGCGGGCAATAGCGCTTACTAGGCCCTGATTAAGATCTTGAGTTATAAGACCGGTGGTAATGTATGGTGCAGAAACATGGACAATGACTGTCAGAAGAAGAACTTTTGAGAAGCTGGGAGAGAAATATAGTAAAAAAGATTTTTGGTGCAGTGAACGAGGAGGGACACTGGAGAACGTACGTAGAGAAATTAGAGAGATTACGGGGAAATTACGTATACTAAAAAAACAGAGAATTGGATGAACTATATGGTTATGCATACATAGTTTTGGAAATAAGGAGCAACATATTGAGATGGTTGAGGTACGTGACAGAGCTGTCAAGAAGATCTCCAGAGGAAATCCATGTCGCAGAAGATGCAAAGGAAGACCATGGAAATGATGGCTAGATGATTTAAGGAAGATGAGAGTGCGGAGATGAAGGAAACGAGCAGAGGATCGTCAAGATTGTCAGAGAGGCCAAGGTCCTACATGGACTGTAGTACCGAGGAGTAAATAAGTAAATAACAAAAAGCCTTATAACTTAAATTAGAGTATAGAAAAACTGACACTTATTTATAAAAATGTTTATTCTTAAATTTCAAAGGAGTTAAGCTTGAATATCAATTCAGAGCATAATACGTTAGATTAAATGGATAGGTATAACGTTATACCGGACGTTATACCTGCATGGACAGGTATAACGACCCGACCTGGATATCGGACCGGCCGGTATATATATATATATATATATATATATATATATACGGTTTCTGTTCGAACCACATTGTACAAACAACGGAATTAAGCCGGATAAGGCCAAACTCTATAAACTCAAAACCCAAGCCAAACCGCCGAATGCAAACAATACGGACTCGGATTGGATCGGGCTAAAAACTTTCAGATCAGACATTTTTGTAATATCAGTTTATAGGTTTCAAACGTATAATCGCAGTTATAAATGCCCCAAATCTCTAACAAATAAATTCAGTAGTAAATAATTGCAATTGAGATTTAATTCTTAGTATGAGTTTGGCCTTACAAAGAAGGTAATTTCCAATGTTGCCATTTTAGATCGAACAAAAGAGCTCTTAAACACTTAAATGTTAATGATAGTACTTATTATTCTTGTTTACATATTAATTATTTATAAGCCTGATCAGAACTAAATACTACTACGATAGAACCAGTAAAATTAAAAAGCTATTTTACATTTACATATACAAACATGGTAGATTTCTTATTGATATTTGTAATTGAGAATTTAAAAATCGAAAACTTCGTAAAAACAACAAACCAATATTCTTAAAAATGTAAACGATATAAGCAGTTTATTTGCATTAAAACATTTGTACAAGATTCGACATTAAATTTGTTTTACTGCAAAAATTTCCTACTAATCAATTGCTTTTTTTCCTGCCTTTTTATTTTCCCGTTTGTTGGTTGTCTAAATAAAAATCGTTGCTTATTCTAATGACAACAAGACATTTCTGTATGACGCATATAAAAAAATAAATGTCTATGGTATTAACTAGCCGATAATGATGCCGACGCCTAACCTAAATTGATTTTTCGAATGATTCATTAGACCACTAAGGGCTAGTGTGAATGGGAGTGGATTTAATTTCTTTTCTAGTACAGCACCGACAGTCCAATTTGAGTCCACATGCCCTACAAGCAAAAAGAAACATTATTTTCTTCTGTTTTAATCCCTCGATCCGTACACTGGTCTAACAGTTGTACTAAATAGTTGTAAATACAATATACCCTCTAATATGATAAATGTTATGTTCTTTAAGCTAATTTCCTATAAAATAAGCACTTCTATTTATTATAAATCTTAAAATTAGTTTTAAAATTCGTTGATTCTAATTCACTTAAAAAATTTGATGGAAACTCTTAATGCACATATTTCAAATATAGTACGCACCTTTAAATACAACATCACTTTTAGGCAAATCGACTTGATAACCTATAGAAGCAACAGCTTCCTGCATTCGATGATTAGCTTCTAATTCTACACCAATTTGTAACTGTTTGCTGGCCTTCTGGTAATAACATAAATGAACACCGGCGACACCTAAAGTACCCGTACATTGATACTGATCTGTCGTATACCTGTGAAACAAATAAACAGTGACGTAAAATATTTAACGTTATATTATATAAAAAAAGTGGATTAAAGCAATCAATCAATGATGGTTAATAACGTCTAAAATTTATTTATTTTCTACCTACGTTTATACTATATTAAGAGTTGAACACACAGATGCTTTAATTTTGTAGCTGGACAAGTGCATGACTGTTTTACATTATACCGAGATTTGCGTTAACTCTGTGACTTTTTTGTATCTTAGAATATTGAGTTCAAACAAAAACCAAATAAAAAAAGATAAAATTTGAAACATTTTGATTTTTTTTTAACCGAATACTTCTCCAAATACCGAATAATCTTTTCTTTATAATAAAGAATGAAATTTATAAAGGCTTCATGATTGTTCTTGCTCGGTAACAACGTTCTTGATTAGTGTTGTAATAAAAGTACTTTCTTGTTTTTACATTTATTTATTAATTGACTACCGGTTTCGGTTTCTGGCAAATCGTCAGGTAAAAGAAGTATTATATTAATTTACACAACATAAGAAATAAATTAAATTATGGTATAACAATATTTGTTAGGATAGATTTAGTTTTAAATTTAGAAACATTTCTAAACGAAAATAACTACAATAAGATAAAAAACTCCTCTTAACAAATTCAGAGAAAAACCAAAGATATTGTAAAAATAACAGAAACGGCAACGAAAAAATTCACAACCACAAAGCTAACACACAAACCCACAAATCTCGAAACTATTTGCGGAACAATATTGTGCACCTGCCTACCAAATTTCAGCCAAATCTGTCCAATAGGTTACGAGCAATTCTTGAACATACATCCGTACAGACACCGAAAAAAACGCCTGTTAAAATTTTCACCAAGAAAAAATGTTTTTTGTGGTAAATTATTCCTTATAACCCCCTCTTCGAATTACGTTTGAAAGGATTGCAGTGATTTGAATATAAGAGACGTACTAAGGTAAAATATCGTATATCGTATATGGAAGATAAAAATTAAAATTTACAATCGAGCTATCATCACACAAAACTATAAACTTTTTAGGCGTCACAATAAATATCAATAATCATAACGCAATATAATATGCCATTTACAGAGAAAACAGCTGTCATAATTATAATAACACACGACTCATACCAACATAAAATGCCAGGACTTAGAACATATATAAATCAAGCAAGAAACATACCATTAAACACAAAGATCAGAAAAATGGAAGAAAAACAAATACATCCAGTAGCCAAAGCTAATGGATATAACAATAAAACAATAAAAAACAAAATATCAATACCACGTACAGAAAATTCACATATCAAAGCCAGGTAAACCACAAAGTGCAAAACTACGGAACAAATGCGGAATAACATGCGCATACGAAACAAAAACCAAAATACTAACATACTTAACCCAACAAATCAATACGTATAAAGGGGACTTTACACAATAGAATGTAATGACTGCAATGCAAAGTATATAGGTGGAACAGGACGACCAATAAAGACCAGGTTCAAAAAACACATAAATAACAAAATAACACTCTAAAACTAACGTGCAATCATTTTATAAATTATAGACTTAATAAAAAATACACTGTTAAAGATAATCAATCAAAGTATCTTACTTAGCTGCTAAACTTAATAATGCAATTTCGCCACCCGGAATGGCAGGCCCTTTCTGATAGGCCAGTTCGGCACCAAGAGCCAAATTGCTGGTAACTGATTGCAAATAATGCAATACCATTACACCGGACCCGGAAATTATGTCTGGATTGGCGACTGTGACACTGGCCGTGTAATCATCACCTTTATAATGAGTGGTTAATTGGCCAACTGTGAATTTAGAATTTTGTACCTAAAAAGTTAGTAAAATAAGTAATCTAATACGATATCATATCTCATATTTTAATAATAATCAGTTTATTTTTCGTTAAGAAATGAAATGTAGTATACTTTTATGCATATACAGCAATTACTTCTACAAATTGATTTAAAAATATACGCTATTTAACTTCTGAGTTTCGAAGTAATAAAAAAACATAAATAGCATGATTTTAATAAATATCAAGTATTCAATTTAAGATTTCCATGCCTGAGCTCCAAATTTTGATTGTATCCTATTTGTAACTTGATGAATAATAGTGGCATTTAAATTCCCTGAAGGATCAATATCACCTAAAAGTATGGGATAAGCTTCACTGGGTGACAGTTGTTTTGTACCAACATATGTAGCACCAAATCTATAACCACTTGGAGTAACCTGGCTCATATTTATCGTGTGTGATATTTGAAAGTGATTACTTAAACCTCTAGTAAGCATCACTCGAGCACCATCAAAGCACGTAGGAAAAACATCTACAATGAAAAAGAATTTTATGTAATATATAAACTCAAATATATTTTGAGGTTATATATATAAACACTATTATAATACTCATTGCACGTACTTTTACACTTCGAATGTAGCTCTTCCAAAGGACCTGGATTGTCTGACGGTTGTTCGGAACCCTCTTGAGCAGGTCTAGGTGCTAGAGGACTCATCGGAGGCGGCTCTGGACTTGGCACGGCTGAAGATGCATGCACGTTACCCATTTTGATAACACTAAATTTCTATAATGTGTGGCTCAAGCGTATAGTTATTGTATGTGAAACAGTTAGATTTAAACACACATTAATGATATTTCACTTATAGATCAATAAAATAATGATAATGAATAGGATCACACATTTTTTATAATTTTCAAATGACAGTTCGCAAAAGACAGATGACTACTTGATCGGCAGTTCGGCCGTTCTCGGTTTTGTCATATTGACGTTCATTAATTATTATGCACTCACAGGAGTGTTTTTCAAATGAGCGTTCGCATTCGTCATCCATATTGATGGCGTTAGAAATGCAATATCATCCTACATCCATTAAATCCTACACTTTGTCCTTCTTTTCCAGTGTAGTGTAAATTATTGGATTAATTGATGCAAATTTAAAAATGAATTGAAAACGCTGGTATTACACCATGTTAGATTTGCACAACCAAACTCGATTAACGACTCGATAACTACTTTGATGTCCCGAATACCATAGAAATATCAATATATGCAGTTCGGTAAATTTTATTTTATGATTTATTTGCAATTTTTATAATTACTCATTTAAATTTATTGAATAAAATTTAATGAAATAACAAGTGGCAAACACGAAAATGCTTAATAAACATTTTGTATGAATATTCAGGTATTCTCAATGAAACATAATCTTTTATACCTAACCATACTTGTGTCGCTATCGTCTTCAAAAGGCCTTTATTATGAATTAAATTGTTTGTATTTTTCAGATTCTATTCTTTCACTACAATCAAACGTTGTTGAAGTTGTTCAGCGAAAAACAGCGCTATGCTAAATTCTTTATTTATATTTTTCCCTCATCATTTACATTCGAGTTGACCTTCGAGTTCACATTGTGTTTGAAGAGTATGTATGTTGCTTGTAACTTCTTTTATATTATCACTAAAATATTCTACATCTAAAACTTTCGTATGTTATTTCTGTTTTAATTTCAATATCTATTTTTTCTTGTTGCTTCCATTTCTTCTTTCATTATTTTCTTAATGACTCGATTATAAATAAATGGCTCCTAACATGGATCGAAATTCTAGCGATAAGCGTCATCTGTGGGACGTAATCTAAGGTTTAATGAACATTCTGCATATACCCAAATCTTGTTAGCTTTAAGCGTACCGTATATAGATCAACACGCTAAAATCAACCACTCAAACCATGCATATATAATCACATAATGTGAGACCGTTACATCATTTAAATTAAAAATAAATAAGACAATATAAAGTGAAAATGAGTTGTTCCAGTGTTTGAGAAGAGTGATTTACATAATAACGCAAGAAATAATCCCAAATTATAATTGATTCGTAAGATCTTTAAAATGTAATCAATAACAGTTGTTGACATGTTTTGGGACAACGATCATCTCTTCATCAGAACTAATCAAGATCAAAAAGCTATTTGTAAATATATATACATGTATTGTGACTCACTCTCACTCGCGACGGTGCTAACGGAGAAACCTAGCGATTGTCACAGATGACAGAGATGAAACATCTTAATTATTATAGAATATATGTTCTCTCAGTATATCTACTCTCATATATGTACATATGTGCCTTCGAAAATATGCACTCTCAGGCGTCAGGTTAGTTTAACGTGAGACCGCACGCTGGAACCTAATCTTGTTCTTCCGGTCCTCAGTAGCTTACTGAGGGCACGAGCAGCTTCGAGTCTTGTGAGTAAACCAGTGGGGGGATGTAAACACACGATATGAATAACAGAAAAGGTAGGAATCTCAGGAGTTCACTATAACACCCCGTCAACGTAAGTGCTATGTTTGCTGAGTGATTAAAACTAACCCCGTGAACGCAATTTAGAGTTATTCACTTTATTAAATGGAACAATAAGGAGATCACTATCAGTTACAATTACACCCCGTGAACGCAAGTATTTACTGCTGCTGAGCAACTAAAGCTAACTCTGTGAACGCAAGTTTGTGTTACATGCTCCAGTGAAGGAAACAGAATAGGAGACCACTGTCAGCTACAATAACACCCCGTGAACGTAAGTGTTACTCCTGCTGAGCAACTAACAGTCACCCCGTGAACGCAAGTTAATATTATATGCTCTAGTCCTAGTGAATAGGAAATAGGTTGGTTTCAAGGTAGAAGAGAAACAAAGCTATTCAAAATTACATGTGATAACCAGAACAGTATATACTTTATAAAATCCTTCATCGATTGTTATTATGTCGGCTTCTGTTGCTGACTGTCGCTTATCTCATTGCTTCACTGCCTTGGCTTCATCGCTCTTTTGGCTGTTGCTCCTGGACAGCTTTCTTCGACTTCTCAAATTCAGGAACTAAATAATTCCATTCAAATTCTCGATATTTATAGGCCTGAGCAATCACTCAGCTTTTGCTCTCTCATACGGGTATGTGTGTACCCATTTATTTCCTTAGGTCTTTCTCACACAATCCTGTACAAATCTCGTATTAATTCTACCCTACGTGGCAGCGTAACACACAATCTCTCTTGGCGGCATTCTCACACATGGCAATAGAACGTAGCAGTCTATATGGTAGTAGTAGCAGCGACGAGCCAGCATATTATTTTATTCTTGTTGCGATCTCTTACACAGATACCAGTGAAGCGTGCGCAGTCTATATGCCTTTCGCATATCCATATAATATACATACACATCTAGCGTGCATACCTGTCATACACATTATATACGGGAAACATATTAAACATAGGTAGCGTCTGTGCGACAGCGAAAATAAAATAAAGCAAGCGACAGTTTATCTGCCTCTCTCTCTCTGCTGCATGCAATTAGATAAGTGTTCAATTTAATTCCCCTACTCTCATACGTTCGTACACTCCAACTTTCAAGCAGTAAAGGCGTCTAAATTCAATAACTGGCTTTGTTCCAAAGCGGTGTTTTTACACAATTTATTTATTTAATCATTTCCTCAGGCACGCATTTCATATCTTATTTATTAGGAAAGATTAGGTAATTTCATTGATTTAATCTATTTAACTTATGTCTCGTAACATGCTTTGTTAAAATATATAAATAAACTTAATTAAAAAGATGAATTACCTTTTTTCCAATGTGCATAATAAACATTTTTTGAAAAATGGTACATTATTGAAATATATGTATTCATTTTAAATTAACAAATTAAAACCGGTTTGATTTCCACTGTTGGAAATTATATTAAACTATATTAGTAATTTAATTCAGCACTTTTCAATTAGATTTCATTAGACTGAAGTATGAAAAGTGTTAAATATAATTACTAAACATGTCAACACTCGTTAATTGATTACGTTTTTAAGACCTTACGAATCAATTAAAATGGAATTTTTAAAATCGTTTTTGTTCAATTATTTCAAGACAATATGACCACTTGAGGAGCCCATAGCTGTTTGGATTACTTCAATCGATGCTGAAATAATACTCCCAATTGTTAGATATTGGCCAAGAAGTCTCAAACCGTGAAAGAGTCTCAAACCACTGTTTCTAAAGGCGTTCAACTTTACGGTTGCCCTGATCGAATGCCTTTGAGAAGTCATAAATAGAGTTTACTACAATACTAGATAATCACAGCGTACTATAATAATAGTGCGTACTAAATAGAGTACGTAAGACACTATAAAATATTTATTTTAAACAATTTTATTGTGGTTTATTTAATTTCTTAAATCAAATCAAAAGTTTGCTAATAAAGTTTAAAAAATCTTGTTTTTAACATTTATTTGTAAATGAATAACAAATAAATGTTTGGTATGCTACTAAATTAATTATTAACGATCTACAGGTAAAAATCATGTTTATTCCTGTTAAAATCATGTTTAATCATCATATCCCTGAAACCTTAGCTACTCTCTTTTAAACTACGGAGTCTATTATTTCCGAATAATTGAATTTTTACTGATGCTTCTACAATTTATTTCATTTGTTTAAGCACTCGATTGGTTGATAGGTTTGGTATTTGTGAAATAAAACCAGTGCGGGTAAATTTATTTGTTGCGAGAGTGTCACGCAAAAAGTGTTTCTAAATTTTGTGCTGAGATTGGATAGACGTACATTGTTTAACCGTATTGGCTTAAAAGCGAATCCAGTTTTAATTCAAACCAAACTGAAACATTTGCGTATTGCCTCGCTCGCCGCAGCATATAAATTTACATGTACATGGAATTTTTTATATATTTTTTTACATAAAACAGATTGGTACATAATACAAATGTTTTAAAATACATTATAAATAGGATTACGACATATAATTAGTGTATTTATAATCTAATGACTAGAATACTGATTAAATTAAGTCTTTCATTATTTTTAATGTAATGATAAAATTATTCTATCACAAGTTTAATACAAAACTCTAAATAGGTTAAGGTGTTGATCAAAATCTGTAGATATGTAAGTGCATCGGAGAAATAAATTTTCTTTTTAACATGTTGATTATTGTTTTCCTTTCCTATAGAAAATCTAGATATTAAATCCATAAATGTTCAAATTCATATGACTTTTACCTACAAGAACAATGAAATACCATGTTCCGATATCTTCTAGTATACCAAAGAATAAGGATTTGGATATGCAGTTAAAATAAAATATTTTAAATGTTCAACTATATCAAAACTTTTTGTCATCTTTAAACAAAGTAATTATGAATTACAAGCTCCTTCTAATATTTCGGAAAATAACACAGAATTGGTAATGAACGGGAATAAAAATATACCCATTGTGCTTCATAAGACAGTGTCAGATATCATTTCTTTCAGCGATATAAAATCGACGTTGCAAAATCTTTATACGAGCGTCATGCCAAGGCTCCACAATGATTTTACAGCGTATTTGGAACAAGCATTACTAGATGTATTCGCTATAAATTGTGTTCACCGTAAAAATTTGAGTACTAAGAATTTAAGTAACCGTCTGCACACGTGGCTCTACTACGTTATTAGAGTAGTCAACAAGATTACAAGCAATTTATGGAGTTCTAGATTGTTGATCCAAGTGTCCAATGAAATCAATGAAGGCTGGGACAGATCTAGATGTCCAAGTAATAAGTTGAACCCTCCAAAGTGATTAAATGTTAATTTAAATCGAAAGTGACATCTCTTCACCTGCCGACCAAATACCAATTGAAAAACAAAATGCAAAAGCGGATACCAAGTGTTCTGGGTTTAAAAATCAATACAGACGTGTCCTTCATTATGGGAAATACTGTAGAAAATTGTAATTGCTTTTCTATCTTCTTATTTGGCTGGCGTAGTGCTATGACAAATCGTCTAAGAAGTACCTATAATTTTCTATTGCAGAGATTACTTTTTAATGGAGGTTGAACTCGATATTAACAAACTATTCAAAATGCATCAAACTCTTTAATTTTTACAATACTTATTTTTTCATCAACATTAGCCTAGAAATAAGAGTGTCATATATTGGCCACTACCACTACTTTAGCATTTGAACGGCATAAGCAGTATAATGCATCATAAGTAAATGATTACATCGAAAATATTAAACGGCTTGAAGGCGGCAAACTTATAATAGGGAGCGTTACAAAATTTATTTATTGCAAAGTGGCGATGGCTCAAAAAAGTGACTAGAACCTATGATATAGAATGACAGTAGTACACAGAAGAGACTACTGACAGGACGTATCTTGTTACCTCATACGGTAAGAAGTTTCGGAACCTATGATGACAGTAGTGGTAGTATGACAGTAATAGAACAGTATCTCTTGATTTATAAGCCGGATTGATGATTGCCATTGGTATAAACATCTACTCATATACCAGTGTTTTTCAGGTTTGACACCCACACACGCGCTTTCATAAACGGCCAACGCTATACGCGCGCTACACGAATATAAGAATTTGGGAAAATTGGTTTATTATTAAAATAGTCCGTTTCCAATGTGGCTGTTGAACTTTTACAAGTGGAAACTCCTGTTCTAAACAAATGGCACCTTACTTTATATTGATCATAAGTCACTTGAAAATCTAAATTTTAAAAGTATAAAGCTTATTTATATAAATAAATCTCTATATGTCTAAATAGTTTGCCCTTAACTTGTGTATAGAATAATATTAGTAATCTTTAGAAGCAATAGCTTAATGTTACAGAAAATTCATACTTAGATGGATATAAAAAGATTTATATTAGTTTGTGCAAAATAGCAAGATATTTAGAATGAAAATTAAAGAGCATGCTGGCTTCGTAGGCCATAAATGAAAATGTGCTACAAGTCCATACTTAATTGTGTTTTTAATATTGCACGATACAAATCGAAATAGACATATTTTAAATAAATTTTGTACACATAATATATTTTGATTTTTTCACACAATGCTGGCTCAATCAATATAAATTATTTAAAATTTTAT
>WYDF02005873.1:0-13897 GCA_009867245.2 Adranes taylori
TTCCATGCACTTCTTTTACTACTGTGACAGAATTAGAGTTCAAGACCATTCAAAATTTATACCAGAATGCCACGTATCAAAAAAATGAATGGTTGAATAAAGTACAAACTAAGAATCTGCACGCAAAAATTCAACTGGATGCAACTGCATTCCATTCTAGGAAAGATAATTTCACGGTCGTATTATTCTGTACTTCTAGACCAGGGGCCTAGTTTAGGGCGAAATTCTTGGGTAGTCAATAAAGGGACATTTCAAGAGCTTCCATGGATAATTAAAAGATAAGTTGATCTCGAGCTTAGTAGTACGCGATCCTAGTGGCTCTAAATAAATAAGGAGTTCTAATTTTAAATTATTACCTATAGAGTCAGTGTAATAACAAAGTATCATAGATTGGTACAATCATATAAGATCTTTCGGATTAATAGATTGATTGAGTCAAGCGTTACTTTTTGGTAGTCCATGATGCAATATCAGTTGGAAGTTTTTTCTTCGTTATTTACCACGTGTAGTTTAATATTTTTAAATGTAACTATAGTTTCAACCCTTTTGGGCCATCTTCATACATACAGACAATTAATACAAAGGGGAGGGGAGGGTTCGTTTTAGGTATATCTTTTTATTATCGGGGTGCGGTGAGGTGAGAATATAGATCAACAAGGCATGGGGCTTAGTGGTATTTATAATTGACGTGGAATATTCAACGACAAGATCGATGGGAACAACGACCCGACTACTATAACGCCGAAGTAGCGATAACGTTGTAGCGGAGGAATCTACGACCAGATAGATATGAAAAGCCATACGATTATTGTGCGATGCGAGAATTATTATTGTCTCGTCCTTATAATAATAGTCTTTGTTCCTGTCTATCTGTTCATAGATTCCTCCCCATATAACGTTGTTGTTATCTCGTCGAGTTAGTTGTCCCACCAATCTTGCCGTTGACTCTCCACCGTAAATTATAAACACCACTAAGACTAAGCATTTGTCGATCAATATGGTCACCTAACCACACCTCAATAATAAAATGCATCTGAAACGAACCCACACAGCCCCCCAATGTATTAATTTTCTCTCTGTCAGAAGATGGCCCGAATGAGTTGAAACTATAGTTACATTTTAAATAATTGAATTATACGTAGTAAATCACGGAGCAAAAAAGATTCCAATGATATTATTCTAATAATTTTCTTAACTGTTGAAATTCAAGGACTATTCGAAAGAATTAAATTCATTTAATTAACTGTAACAAATTTCTGTTAATAAGTATCAAGACTATTTTGGTAGAAATATTTTTTTTTAGTTTAACACCCGAAAAGTTTCAACTTTTCTTATTTCTTATTTATCTGAGTAAATACCTCCACGTCACGTAACATTTCTAGGCCTAAGCGTGGGACATTGGGGACCCCAATCTCCATTTTGTGAGTGGCAACACTATTTATGTTACCAGTATTGCGTTTATCTTCTAGCTATGTGTTAACTGTAATTTAAGGTTATGTGACACCAATTTTCTTTGATTAATTCTTATAATTTAAAAACTTATCAGAATTTCAGGTAAGTGGGCCCACAATGTATCCCACTCAGGCATTTATGTAAATAATATATATTTTAGATAAACTGGTTTTGTGACATTGTTTTTGAAAAATGAGTGGAAAGAGAAATAATAAACGTTTGACTGAAGCTGAGCTTCTGAAATTAGCCGATAATTTTGGAAGAGATAGCGATTAAAGTGATAGCGAACCTAGAGGAAATCAAACTGACGAGGGATACTCCAGGGATGAAGTTTCTGAACCTAAGGATGAATTAGAAATAGTAAATGAAGAACCATTTGATATGGAACCAACGGATGAAATTACGGAAACAGAAGAAATTGGAGAAGAGTTATTTCTAAATCTGGTTCGAAATTGTCTACTATGCCAAAATCAGCCACCATATGATAAAAACTATAGCCACTGTTAAACGTGGCCCAACACATTACGTACAAAATGCAGTAACGCCTAAAGACTTCTTCAATCTACTACTTACAGAGGACATGAAAGAAATAAGCTGCCGTTACTTAAATGAAGAAGTTGAAAGAATTGTGTCTTCTTGGAATGGAAAACATCCGGATCGCCAACGAAAATGGAAAAACTTTGATACTTTCGAACTGGATGCATTTTTGGGAGTGCTAATAAAAGTAGGAGCTGTTAGACGTCATCGAGAATCGGTACCTGAAATATGGGTAACTGATAAAACCATAAGAAGATCACTTTTTGTAGCAGCAATGTCGCGTGACAGATTTTTGCAAATGTTCAGTTTCATTACATTTGACAACAAGAAGACAAAGCAAGATCGAAAATGTATAGATAAACTAACAGCTCTCAGAGACGTTTGGGAGGTGTTCACAAAAAAACTGTAAAAAAGCTTTTGAACCTTTTGAAAGCGTAACTATCGATGAACAGTTAAAAGGTTTTCTGGGCAAATGGCCGTTTAGACAATTTATAAAATCAAAGCCAGCTAGATACAGGATTAAAATTTGTATCTTAGCTGATGTAAAAACATCATATTTATTCAACCTTCAGGTTTATACTGGAAAAGCACCAGGCAGAAATCCAGAAAAGGACCAAGGATCTCATATAGTCAAGTACTTGACTCAACCTAATTATGGAACAGGACAAGGTATTAGTACGAATAATTTTTTTACATCTGTAGGTCTTCCAATCTTCCTGCTAGAGAAAAAGTTGACCTTATTCGGGACCGTGAGGAAAAGTAAACTGGATACACCAGACCAATTGAAAATTACTGGAAGACCGAATTTCAACATTGCTAATGTTGAAAATTAGAACACTAAATTTCAACATTGCTAACTTGGTATGTGCCCTTCTGATTTAATCTTAGCTTGTTAATCTGAACAATTAATAGCAACGCCCAACCCTTAGCAATAGCCTTCGTCTCTAGAGTTCGGGCTAGTAAAATGAAACAATCGTTTAAACTTAGTTAAAACTATATTGGTACGTTTTAAAGAAATGCGTACCGGAAAATTTTATACAGAACTCGTTCATACACGTAAATAACGCTTTGTACACTAATAACATAACAGGTTTGCTATATCAAATATTGCATAACAATAATTTACTCGAAACGGCCTATATACATTATCGGTCTATTTCTCATATAGTTATTATTAGAAAACTTACTTACAGTTTGTATTGTTGTTTTTGCACACAAACTTATTTTATAACTATGCGCAGTTACTATATATAATCATTTTTTTATTTGTTTAAATGTATGCTAATATTGTCGACCCATCGTTCGTAACATGATTATTTCATTTATACCCAAAGACCGTTTCTACTAAATTCGAGATTCTAATTTAATCATTATTTTACTTAGCACTAACTATAACTTTAATCCGAATCAAATCATGAATTCTACGTTCAGAAATCAAACCGACATAGCTACTGCTCAGATAATACACAAATCTCCTTCGTGTGGTGCTATGAAAGCTTTTAAATGTTTCTTCCAGTTAACTAAATTTTTACTCAAATTACATGAATGTTCAATACTACTTTTTTCCCTCTTATGATCAATTACTTTTATCAATATATTTTATTCCGAACAATTATGAACCCTACTCTGTTCATTTTTTCTAGAAATTGTACATTAACTGATAGCCATAATTTATTCTTAACCAATGAGAACTACAGCCTTTATACATAAACAATCCTGCACGTCGCGCTTCACCCCTAATCAATTATTTGCTAATCAGATTGATTTTCACTGATACAATGCTATTAATTACCCAACCAGAATGACTCCCCGCTCTTGTCTATAATTTTTATGATTAATTATACTAAAGGCTCGATTTTATTCTTTCCGTCGGCAGGAAAATTGCTATTCTACATCTGTCATGATAAAATTCTAACTTAGCCTATATGTAAATAAGATGTATCAAATGTTTTTATCATATCTTTTATTTGCTGAATAGGTGTTTGAGAAAACCACTAAATGTTAATTACCATTTTCTTAGCTTTCAACATATTTAATGATAATTACTATACATCCTGAATTTTTTGTATCTTATGTAAGTATCAAATGCCCAATACTTCTAACATCAAAGTAAGCAGGAACGAAGGCATTTAGCCTTATAATAATATTTTCACACTTTTCCTGGCTTAGTCTCAAAACAATGTTTTTTTATAGAATCCTTAACCTTTAAATTTGTTTATTTATTATCATTTATATATATTTTATATATGTAAAACGTCGAAAGCACTATTATATATCACCTACTTTGTGACTCGAGTTTCGGACTGTTGTTATCCACATAACAATCCAGATACAATTAAGAACATATCCATATAACAACAGTCAGTTCGATAATGGGCCCACGCCCGAAACTCGAGTCACATAGTAAGCGATATAAAATAGTGCTTACGACGTTTTACATATATATATATATATATATATATATATAGAAATTTGAGATTTCCGCGAATGTAATCTGATGAGTAGCTGTTTGTCTTCAGGGTTATATGTCTCGTGGTATATATTTGAGTGTGCCAACGTTTCTCCAAAGTCACATCTGGCATTGTTGATTGTTGAGGCTTAGACAAAGTCTGAAAACTTATTGTGCTAGGCGTTCCGCATACGACCTTGTTATTCTCTTTTCTACGTCAGGCATAGATGAGATCGCTAGAAGTCGTTTACTGCTATAGAGCGACGCGCTTTTTATAGACCAGAAGAGACAGAGGCTACATTTGTGCGTGCGGCCGATCGTTTTGTTCGGCGTAATTTTAAGTCTGTGATATCTTCTGAGATATTCATTTAAATTACATACTATAAAGATAATTTTAATCTACATTAAATGTCCAACGTTTGGCTCGTATTCAATTGGATAGGGATTAATATTAAATTGGTCCAAATAGCTTCGCAAATATAACGTTATATATGGAAAGAATTAAACATAAAAATGATTATTGTGGGTTATGCTTAGGAAATAGACATTTCATGGCAGACTTTTCTGTAGGCCGTTTTAAGATATACACTTCCGTAGTATATTATTTTGATGTATCTCATAAGGTTTTTTAAAAGATATTTAATATTAAAATATCATATATCCATTTCTGTGTCTCCCTATTTTAATCACTTGGCATCATTGGATATTGATTCATTTAATTTATTTAATAGATTGAGGTAGGTACCTATGTGATATCTAGTATCTGTGGAATGAAAATTGCAGACGCTCTCTGTATAGTGCTACCTGCATGGGTCGCGAAAATGCAATTTCCGTTGTGAAAGAAAATATATAAATTAAAAAAAGAATAGTATATGTCGTAAGAAACAGAGTTTGTTGTTCAGAATTATATTTTTTGTTCTTTGGATAGATTGAAATTTAGTTTAGTTTTGATAGGCGCCTTGAACTAAATATAATATCAATAGCTACTTTAAAATGCTAATCATTTGAAGTTATTTCTATACTTATCTTATCAACAATATTAATCTAAAACTTCCTTACTTTTTTGTGTTTCAACTCAATTTAGTGGTTGCAACATAAATCTCTATGCAACTAATATAAATATAACTAATGTAAAAAAGTATTTTCTAAGTACAAAATATCACTATATAGAATACCTTTTTTACCCATTACGGATATTAAGATATCGCGTAAAGTGAACATAAATAATTGTAAATTGGAAAGTTATTACTAACATAAGATAGAGCACCCTAGTTCGGCATACCGTAGACTCATGACTCATGAGATATATCTGGCAACATTTCAACATTATATCAAATTTATAAGATTTCCTTCTTTTGTTCCGAGTCTACAATACGTATAAAAGCATGTATTTTATGCAATGTACCGTTAGTTTGGCAAAATTTAGTAGATTAGGCCAGTTATAGTTTAGGTGATATTGGTTAGTTGGTCAGCTATTGATTACATGTTAGCACGTATCACCTTTACAGATTCATGGCATATTGGTCAGACACACCATTAGATTATAGTTATTTTACAGCGCAGTAATTATTAGTGTATCTGACCAATATACCATCAATTTTTAAAGTTGTATTGTGCTGACATACGAGGTTTGCTGCGTTAATTGAATGATAGAAGCAAATAAAATATTTTGAATTCAGAAAATGGCTTTATTGGTTTTCAAAATATTCCCCCTAACAATTTACATATGTTTTAATTGTAACTTTTGAGTAACGTTTGTTGGAGTCGCTTCAGCTTGAAACATCCAAATAGTGGATGGTTGGTTTGTTTCAGGTTTACAAGAATATATCCAACTTTCATCACCACAATCGATGTCGTAGATCAAATTTAACGTACGTCAGATCATCTGAGTATTTCTTTGCATCATTTGACTCGAGCCTGTTTTTGGCCTAGAGTTAAATTATGCGGTATCGATCGAGAACATATTTTTCTTGCTCGTAAGTGATAATACAAAATTTGATTAATATCTTTCAAATAAATACTTAAGCATCTTTCAAATAAATACTTCAAATAAATACAGAAACACAGTTGTTCTTGTTGTGCCTCGTCGCCAAAAAGGATTGTTAGATCATCTAAACTCTCTTTTTCACTTTTCTATAATCGAAAATTGAACAGAATCATTACTCGAAAATGTTCACGATTTAAAGTCATATTTTTTTTTCCGATTAGCGTTATTTTAAAATTCCATTGAACAGCTCACTATATTAAACTTCTATTACGTATGTTTATCAGAACAAATGTCAGTATTTCCAAATGCTCATGAGTCAAACATCAGATCACTTCAGTGTTGCCATATCCCTAAATTAAAGTAGCAACCCTCATATAATCAATTGCTAACCAACTAACCAACTAATTACTAAACTGTAACTTGGCCTAATTAATTTAATTTTACCAAAGTAACGGTTCATTTTATAAAATACATGATTTCATAAGTATTGTAGGCTCAATTGTTTGTTTGAAATAATGGCTACATAGATTTCCTGGCGATTCCTTGGTTGTTAAACCATAAAACGATAATTTTGCTGGCTCGCCTCCTAAGCTAAGTAAACTGGAACGAGCAATATTAAAAATTCATTATATTCTTTATACTGTATATTTATTATATTGTTGTGATTTTCATATTACCACATGACTTACGATATAACTATAAACAAATAAATTGTACTAAACTCGTTACTGTGTTGATTGAAACTCATCTAGAATTCTCAGTATAACGGCTCAGTTATCGATATGTTGCGCTGTTAGACATTCCGACGGCTCGTCCCTACGTATACTATGGAGACAAAAACCTCAAATACTCCTTTAAAACTTTGATGTCCTTAAACTTACAAACTATCAACTTTAAAAGGTTGCTCCACTAGCGAGGTTGGTTCCCGCTGAAACTGATTGTAACAAAACTTGGAAACTATGTTGTAAACATTTCTACCTGTACGTTGAAGTTTTAACAATGCTTCCTGTTGGACAAATTGATACACACGCAATTTTTGCATGTATCGATTTTAGAGTTGTGAAAATACGTTGGATACAAATTTTACTTTAAAATGTTTCATCCAAATAACCAGTTGCCATATTGTGCTTTTGCCATACAGTTTTTTATTGTAATTGTATATGCATGTAACTATATTATTGTTCTGACAACGGGGAGTACTTAACCCCCCCAATAGGCGCGTTCATTTTACGAACGTAGTTAGTCGCTTGGATTAGGATGGTAATCCATTTTGTATTATTAGTATTATTAGTGTTATTAGGTAATCCAATTTGTTTAATAAACATAAATATATTAATTATATTTCATGTTTTTTAAGTTGTGTATTTCATATCTGATTCAATTACGTGATTCTGTTACTGCAATTTAACTATGGTAATAAAAAAAAATCTTCATGATCTTTATAGAGTTTATAAACATCTAAATTTTAAATTCTCGTAGAAAAATAATATTGTAGTACAAAAGCTTAACTTTATTTCTTTTAAATACCAAATATATGTACACTTTTATGAACTAAAGGACAAACAATTATAAAAATATTAACAAAAAAAAAACCAGCTTTATATCCAATGATGTTTATTCTGCAAAACGTGACGTGCACACATCTCTCACATGTTCTTTGCATGCATCTTTGCAAGACGAATGATATTTTCTGGCATATCTGTAGGAGATGGTGGACGAGAATGGATCTGCTCTTCCCCAAGTAGGTGCCGCGCTTGTCATCTCAGTTCCCTTGGTACAAAATGAATGTTTGACATGTATCCTATTTTGTGTTTTATTAGTTCCTTTGCAAGTTGATCAGTAAAGTCAGATCTAAGGACTTTTGCTTCAGGGTAACTAGCCTTATACACGGAGCAAGCTTTAATTCCAAAATTTATAATTTAATAAATTATAAAAAAAACAACTATTGCCCAAGGCATTGTTATTTTGACTGCAATGTATGTTCCACGCATCTGATCAACTGTTTCGATGTTAATTTCTGTCATATTGTAGCAGGTTATGATTTCCGGTAATCTCTTGCCGCCAGTTTATATATCAATGGAACTATCGTGGTGCATTGACGAATTCAATATAGCTTTCTTATTTCTTCTAAATAATGAAGAAAAATTTTCATTATTTGAGGAATTCAAATAATAAAGATTTTTCTTCTGTTTATTTTTTGGGCAAATATTCTATTAAAATTTTTCTTTTATTTTTCCGCATCGTTCCAACATACTTCCGCTTTTTTCCAATAACTTTTTTGCTAGTGGTACACTACTGAACCGATGATCACATATAATATTACGGTTTATTCCTTCTACCGGATGCATCATTCAAAAGACATCTTCTGCTGAGTTATTTAGTCTGAATAGTTCCTCAAGTTGGGTTCTCACATAAGGTTTATAATAATAATAACGTAGGGCGTTATGTAGGTCAGCTGATAACTATTGGACCACTATAGCATACCCACGTACTCGAATGACTTAAGGGAGGTAGAAGATCGTGTACCCCCGAAGGCCTGCTGACAAAAAAAAGAGCACATTTCTTGCGGGCCACTCCTTAGCTCCTAAACTGTGAAATACACTTGGGTTTGTGAGCATCGGCACAATATCTCCCGCCGACAAAATTTCACAGGTTTTTTCCGGGTTAACCCCCCTGAAGAAAGTAGACACTTAGTTCCGAGAAATAAAAGAGAAACTAGTGAAACCAGGTCCTCACTTGCCTGTAGCTCGAAATGCATGTTACCTAATGAGGGAGGAACTGAGTCCATCGCCGGGAGCGAGCACCTGGAGTTAACAGACAGGTTGCGTCAGGATTTAATGCGCGCCTATGAATTGAGCGTTCGCTAGGAGAGGCTATATGAACAGGATGCATACAATATGGCTGGATATGCATCCCGAACACTCAAATATGTCCAAACAACATCTGTGGGACTACGTAGCCTATCTTAAAAGGTAACACTATCAGCTATTGCGAGAAGATAATAATGAATATGTAAATGACCTAAACAAGATTTGAACAAAACCGGCACTGCATATGATGATGCGCACGGGTCCGCTGAGGATTTAGAAGCAAGACAACACCATAATTTTTTTAATTCTTGCCAAAATCATAAGATATTACCAGGGTCAACCCTGTATTAGAAGAGAGAATCTATCCTAATTCCGACTTATTAAGCATAAATCAGAATGTATACGATGCCACGTTAGAATTAAATGACACTTTAGAGAAGTGGCTCAAATTTCCAGAGATTGCTTAATAAGAGGAAGAAGCTGGAGGGACAAATTTGAGCAAATCGACAGGAGATTTCCAGACTATAAAACTGTGGTGGATTATGTAACTAGTGGGAGAAAATACATTCCAAAAATTAGGAAGATCATAAAAAAGATCCGGTCTGCACACCACACACTAAATAAAGTTATTTTAGTAACTATTAAACAAAAGCACATTGAACAACTTCCTGTGCAATTACAAGTAAACCGGAAACTCAGCCGAAAAATAAAATTCATTTGTGACAACATTACTTTCCGTCACAATCCCTACATGCTATTTCAGAAACAAGAAGAGATGGGTAATCCAGGAAGCCCACCATCTGCCCAAGAAGTTGAAGGTTTCTGGAGAGACCTATATGAACACATGGAACCATGTCATGTGGAAACTCCGGCGATGACATTGTTTAATTTCTTTCGTGAACGCCACGCCCAAAATATAGGATACTTGTCCGCTTATAATAGTTGATGGGATACAGAGAGCTTTGAAAAGCAAAAAGAAATTCGTAGCGCCTGAAAGAGACACTATTACGAATTATTGGTGGAAAAAGTATACTTGCACGCATGTAAATCAAGCCAGAGGATGCACATCGTATCTCAACGGAGAAAAGCCTATTCCACGTGGCTTACCGAAAGGGGACAGTATTGTTGTAAAAAAAGAACTATCATCTGATCAAAATATTATAGGCCATAACTTGCCTAAGCACTTGGTATATTTACTAGCAGATATTTACTAGCATCTTAAGTGAAAGAATATTAAATGCCATACACCCGTTTTGGGGCGTATCTACGAACAACGTGGATCTCAGAGAGGCTTGGCTGGTTGCAAAGGAAATCTTCTAATTGATCGTTGCGTCATTCAAGAAGCAATACAATGTAACCGCCACCTGTCCATGACCTGGATCGATTACAAGAAAGCATTTGACTCCACATAGTTAGGTTATTAAATTATAGAAGAGCCAAAAAGTCCACCAGAGATTAGGAATTGCAGAAAAAAAACTCATATCGCAATTGTAAACCCGCTTAGCCTCTAAAGCTGACAAGAAAAGTGATGTAACGAACCCAGTCAGTTACCAAAATGGCATTTTCCAAGGCGTCTCCCTAATCCCTTTATTGTTTTGCATTTCACTACTCCCTCTATACGTAGCTTTACGTCGCTTGAAAGGGTACATATGTGGAACATCTCGTAGTCGGATACACAGCGTAAGTCATCTGTTTTATATGGATGACTTTAAACTTTACTTTCCCGGCGAAAAGAAGTTAGCCAACTCCTTAAAAGTAGTCCCCAGGTACACTAAGTACATTGGTATGGCCACTTGGATCAGATAAATGCTCAGTGGTCCATCTCAGAAAAGGAACACCAGATGTAGAAAGGGCAGATATTCATCTTCCCGACGGATCAACATTCTCACATCTTAAGGTTGATGAGAGATATCTGTATCTTGGTATGAGTGAAAGTAATATTCATGATGCAGTCATCATCAAAGATACTCTCAACAGCAAGTATGAAAACACCATTAATTAAATTTGGCGCTCCGAATTAAGCGAAGCCAAGAAAGTTGTCGCCACAAATATGCTTGCTATTCCGATACGATTATATAGTTGGTTTTGGTATTATAAAATGGCGGCAAGACTAGCTGAAAATCCTTGACCGATCTAGAAGGAAAGTGATGCATATAAATTGCAACATCCATCCTGCCTCATGTTTACCTTCCGCGAAACGAAGGTGGCCGAGGTGTTCTAAATATTGATTCATTGCATGGCGTATGGTAATAGGAATGGATTACAGCTTTGTCATCTACCTAGATGACCCTCTTATGAAATTTGTGGACGAGCACGAATTAGCGGCTGTTAGGTGATTTCTATATAAAGCTGTAAGAAAGGCGTCCGTATCCCTTGGACTATCGTTTCCGACAGATATTCGGGCCAATTGTGGTGAAGCAATGAACGTGATTGATTTAGATATTGAGGCTGCCAAAAAGGTAGTTCGAAAATCTGAATTGGCAATATTCAAAGAACTCCATCGCGATAAATCTATGCATTGCCTATTTTATAACGTCATTGCCGAGTTGGATTTGTCACCACATTTAACATTCTGATTTTTAGGAAACCAGCATTTGTTTTTGCATGCCAACATGGAGTCATAAACACGCTTGTCTACCGTAAGAATATAATGGCCTTAGTGGTGGCAGATACGAACTGTCCAGCATACAAGTCTCAAACAGTGACGTTACTTCATATTCTTTCCGCATGCCGCCTTAAAAGTGCTATACTTTCATTTCCATCATTCTTAAGGTATAGACTAAGACTAGCTTGCACCCTACGATGTTAAGGATATAGAGACCGTAGTTTAAAATGACGCAGTTGAAATCTTTTGGGACTACGGTTTTCCTACAACCCATAAAATAGCCGCATACAAACCTGATATTGTCTTATTAGATTACACTAAGCGGGTGATGTTCCTTATAGAATTTTCTAGCCCTGCTGATAAAAATATTGAAATTAAGGAAGAAGAAAAAGTGGCTAAATATCAGGATTTGCTATGCGATCTAAGAATCAAATATCCACGCCATTACATCAAATTGGTAGTTCTCATCATTTGCGTCATGGGAAGCACCAGGTCCTCTCTAATTAACTATATTAAGACCATATCGACTTGCGAGGCCAAAGCTGAAGGGTTAGCAAGTGAGATGCAAAAGGCCGTAATTGGCACCTTGGGTTTACTTTGGTCACGCGACCCGACAATGACGTAAGGACATACTCTATTGTTTAGAGAGTCGTTACGTGACATCTGCCCACAGAAGCATCTCGGGTCATGACGTCATCTTTTTAAAGGTTGTGAAGTTGAGATTCTTTGGAGATGCACGCTACAAAGCGACCAAAATAATAATAATAATGGCACATGTGTTATTGTTGATTTATGCATAACCTGTGTAATGCTGTAAATGTGTGGTGTGTGTAATAGAGTGATGCATGTATATAGCACATGTATGAAAGTATGATACGTAAATAATAATGACAATAATTGACATTATTCCATATGCTAATCATGCATAACCCGCGGTATAGAAGATGCATGTGTGGGGTGCATATATGAAAGTAAGAGATGTAAATAATAACCCTTTCTTGTGTGAGAATTTTGCTGCCAGGCAGCTTTCGGTTGATGGGCACACTGGGCAAAAATGAATCGAGCAAGCTGCTTCTTAGAGATCGCGAAGAGACTCAGAGTCTGTGTGACGGCACACGCCCAATAAAAATCGCGTTATTGTACATATTAGGATAAGTTCTGTCTTGAACTCCGAACGAGCAGCAGCAGCCATCTCCAACACCCCCAACCTATCAGTATGAATAGCAGAGTGGCACGCCGGACATATTAAGCATTGGATGAACATGTTCATATATTTTATATTGTACATTGCATGTGATTGATTTCGAATTGTTTCTACCCTACCCACTTCCTACACCGCTAGAGTGTATTTCGCTGATTCGGAGCGGCCCGTCAGCTCAACAAGCTTAGCATCCCTGTCCGACCGGAGTGTTAAGTAAATCATAGTAGTTTCCTTTACCCTCCCAACACTGCTATAGTGTGCGTTCTTGTTTCGGAACGGCCCTTCAGCCACAAGCACTCAATAAACCTAACATCTTTGTTCGTCCGATGTGTTAAGTAAGTAATAGTGGTATCCTTTAGTTCACCACTCCATTTGAGTGTATGCCACTATATTGGAACGACCCGTCAGTTGCAATCATTCAGTAAGTTTAACATCTCTGTTTGGCCATGGTATTAGATAAATTTTAGTGGTTTCCTTTAACCCCACTGCAACGCTAGTGTGAATCTAACTGTATCGGAGCGATCCATAAGTTTCAGTCACTCGATAAGCTTTAAACATTAGTACGGCCAGTGTGTTAGGTAAGTTTTATTTGTTAACTTTAACCCACCGCACCGCTAGATAGTGAGCCACTGTTAGTTGCTATCACTCGACAAGCTGAACACATCTGTTCGACCGGTGTGTTAAGATTAAGTAAGAAACAGTGGTTTTCCCGCATTCATGTGATTATCGTATTCCCACTCATTCTGCTAAACCGCACTCGCCTCCGCCACCGTTTTCTCCATATATTATAACCCGCTTCTCGCATAATTTTTGTTGTGTTTCATTAATTTTATCACCTCACGACTTTTGCACCTCT
>WYDF02005884.1:0-13896 GCA_009867245.2 Adranes taylori
TATAAGATGTTAGTATGTCAACCCTCACTCAATTTATCGTAGAATTAGATTTAAACCCACTACGGGTAATTTGTAATGAAAATTGTGTACTAGTATTACTTCAGACGTATTGAAATCTTGATAATTTGGATTATTAGCCACTTTTAAAGTACCTATTGACGATTCAAACAATCAAATAGCTTGAACAAGTATAAAAGGGGAAACTCATTTGAATAGATATTCAGATTTATATTAAAATTTGATCAATTTGCAACTAGTCCGTTTAGATTTTAAAGCACACTTAATTTTTACTTTATTATTCTCGTTGGTTATTGTGAAAATAATGGCGGATGTTCAGATGTGAGTAGGCATTTATTTATTATAAGTCTTGATTAAGGAACTGAAACAGTTGAAAGTTCTTTGAATTTTACTCTGAGTAAATATTTTTATTTCAATGCAGTTTTCATTTAACAATTATGCAAGTTTAATAAATTAGAGCCGTACTATATTTTGTTATATTCTCAGTCCACCAATCCTTTATTAAATCCTCTCAAATTATTATTATTAATTAAATGTTGCTTGGCCGTTATTTTTTATTTTTAGCTGGGAGGAATACTGTGTTCTGTTCTTATCAACATCTATGTAAATCAAATAAATCTTACCCAGACTTGTTTTATTCTTTGGTAAAATTCGTAAACTCGCTATAATTGTTGTAGCTTGTAAGAATAAATTATTTGTTTATAGAGTATTTTAAAAGCAATTTGAATTGTGTTTATTAATTCATGGGCCACACTTGCTTTATTCAGATTGAATCTTGGTTCCATTAATCATTGTTTAATTATCAAATATTATTAGTGCATGAATTTATTGACATGGGCGTAAACAGAAATAATTTTCGGTGGCGGTTTAGAAAATTTTGTTTGGAAAACATATTTCAACATTGACTGAAAACCTCCTGACAACTATAATTACGATTTTGCTCACATTTGGGGGCGGTGAGGGGTATAAACCCCCAAAACAACCCCGTGCGTACGCGCCTGCCGATTGAATTGAGCGTATTTGACCTGGAAGTAGAAGTTTATTTACTTAGTTAAGACTAGTTCAATTCCACGTCACAAATTTCGAAAGCAGAAATTTGCGTAGAAAGAACGCAGTATCCTCAAGAGCAATTTGCCACAGATTTTCCGGATGAAAATCAATTTTTTGTTGCGTTTAGGAAATTGAAAGAGAAGTATAACTAATAAGCGTATTTTATAGTGAACGATAGCCATGTGCCCTACAGGCGCTTAACCGTGCTAAAATTGGAAAAAGACTGACGGAGGAATGTTAAATGCACTGTGCATACTGGTCATGACTAACTAAGTCACGCTGACGTGGAGGCTAGGGCACAGGGGCATTGTAAACAACTAAAGAGCAGGTGCCCTAGGTCATAGAGCATCTAGAACAAATTTTACTAGTCCGGAGCCAGTTTTAGCAACACCTGATACTTTCATGAGAGAAGTGATAAAAAGCTGAACCATTCTAAAAACACATAAGCTGCTAGGCAAAGCCAGCAAGCAATATTTTTTTTTTGTTTTACGTAGGAAGTGGATAATCTTCAAAAGAGGAAGGATGCCCGGTGCATCCAACAACTCTGGGATTTTTACCCACTAAACTTCACTCCCTGTTGGGATTGTATATTGTTAGGAGATTGGTAAGTTTGTTTAAAGGAGGCTTTAGGATTTATCATCCTCTTCAGCCTGGAACTGGTAATTAATGGAATGCTTTTAGAATTTTGGTAAGCTGCAAGCAATCAGCATGCAAGCGCTTTATAGGAAACCTATATAAAACCAAAACCTCATGCTCGGTAGGAAGAAAATCAAAGCGATTACCGCCCAGTTAATAAAACACGCGCCTCTGAGTTCACATATATGATAAAAATTGAACTACACGCTGTAGAATTGGATTGTAGACTGTGCCTGCAGTGTGAAGCATTGTCATCTAAAAGGGTTGAAAGCTCTCGTAGAATCAATGTCCAGTTCCCTAAATATTCGGACTAGTGCTCGTACAAGCAACTACGGTTAGTTATTTCTTATCTATTCGTATTTCTTCTTTATAAGGTTTGCGGAGCCCTACCTTATATCTATATTCTATGTTATTTTATTAAGTTGAATAAATCAATTATCTAAAATTTATTCCAACCAATACGAAAATGACAGCAAACTTGATTCCTCACATCGAGATGTATATAAATTAAAGATTTAGTTAATCAAAACCGTGTCGTTCATGACACACTATATTACTTATCATACGTACACACGCTATAATAATGAAAACATGAGAACAGCGCTAAATATCCAAGTGCTAAATATTTAAGTAGACATTAAACCCAGGGGGGGCCTTACAATTTGTCAATAATTTGCACGCAAACGAAATCTTTTTAGGTTAATGTCTACGGATTGTTAACGGAATATTTATAGATTATAAACGTTATACAAAATGTTACAGATGTAAATTAAATCGAGTTTCAATCATTAAATATTTGATTTTTATTTAGATATTTCAGAATTTCACTCAACATACATTTTTCGTATTAATTAAATATATATCTGATTTTCCAGAGTGTGGGACTGCTTCAGGAGGATTTTAAAGTCCTCCTTAAGCATTCCCACATTATGATTTTTGCCTCGTGTCATACATAACCATTAAATTCGTTTTACTCATTATTTAATGCAGTCATATTCAGCAAGAATATCTATTGCTCAAAGACGAATCCGTGAGCCCAGATTAAAGACGGATCCATCGAAAACGTGAGCCCACAACACGAAAGAGGTTAAATGTAGCGAAGCTAAGGGACCGTAAAACAGCACAAAACTTCATCGAACAATTAAACAGTGGCATCAGATAATGCTATTCAACAAGCGGGACAACGAACACTGGGCTTCCGGAACAATGAGAGAAAGGAATGGATCTCAGGCAATACATGGAAATTGATCGCAAAAACAGGAAAAACACCATAAAGACTACCAAGGATGTTCATATCAAGAAACAAGCGAGTCAGAAGCACAACGAACTGGAGAAAGAAGTGACAAGGGCATCGAGAAAAGACGCCAACAACATGCCCGAAACGCATCGACTTGCTCGTCGCATTTCTGCAAAGCGACCTGACAGAGACAAGCCCGTGCATTCCGCCGTTGGATGCACGGGCACGAGGCATGGATGCGGAACCAATTAAAACAAAGGTGGAGCACGTACTCTGAGGAACTACTAAATAAGCCGCCCA
The DNA here is from genome assembly GCA_009867245.2 of Adranes taylori. Classification (NCBI taxonomy): domain Eukaryota; kingdom Metazoa; phylum Arthropoda; class Insecta; order Coleoptera; family Staphylinidae; genus Adranes; species Adranes taylori. The sequence goes on from WYDF02005884.1 coordinate 3,242, forward strand.
TAGGTGTAACTCAAAGCCCAAATAATTCAGGACGCCAACAAAATTTTAATGACCCCCAGGACAAAGTTTCAATGAGTCGCCACCAACCCCGCACGAAATCAAAACCGCCATAAACTTGTTGAAATACAACAAGGCATCTGGTGCTGACAACATCGCTGCTGAAATGTTGAAAGCTGACATCGGGGCAATAACTGATTTGCTTCATCCAATTGTCACGGAAGTGTGGGAAACTGAGATTATTCCGGAAGAATTTACCGACGCTCTAATCATTAAACTGACAAAGAAAGGCAATCTCACATCATGTAGTAATTGGCGAGCATATCACACTACTCAACACGATCAACAAAATTATCTGCATCATTATACACAATCGAATATCAAAGGTTCTGGAATCAACACTTTGCAAGGAGCAAGCCAATTTTCGACCTCAAAGATCGTGATTCCACAACATTAACACCTTGCGAATCACCATAGAGCAGTTAACTGATCTCAATACACAATTGTATTGAGATCAGTTAACTTTTTGTCTATTTCAGGCGTTTGATAGTTTGGACCGAAACACAATGTGGAGAATCTTGTCGGCCTACGGCATCCCTGCGAAAATCTTAAACATTATAACTGGACTCTATCGCAACGAAACATGTCGTGTGGTACATCGTGGAAAACGGGGACGGTGGTTCACTGTCAATTCTGGTGTCAAACAAGGGTGTGTGCTATCGCCTCTATTATTCATAATGGTCTGGGTAATGTGGCAGGTGAACACTGGCGGCAGAGGTATCCAGTGTACGTTGACAACTGGTCTTGAAGATATTGATTTTTCGTAGGACGTAGATGATGAGAGGCGGATCCTCGTGTGATTGTAGCAGGGGATATGGATAATAATGATGACCACCCATGGGGAAAACAGATCGAAATTTTCATGAGAGCGATTTTTTGCTCAAAGAACAAAATTTTCAGGAGAGCGATTTTTGGGAAAGAGGCCAAAATTATCCATTTTTGAGTCATGCGCGTGCACAGGAAGGGACACCTGCCTCCTTGATTTTTCTCTTCCCCACAAAAGTGTTTTGATCTGCTAGAAGCTACTTGCGCTCATGTTTTGGGTTATTGCTTTTTGTTTGAATAAAATATCGAAACCCCGTTTATATCGAACAAGGTCTGACTCCAACCATGAAAACAGTAACTCATTAATAACTTTTGTCATTTGCGTATAAACAGAAAAAGTATATAAATTTACTAATCTATATTATTGAAAGTTTGGAAAGTTTAAGTGAAACTCGAGTAGGAAGATCATATTGGGAATAAAAAACAGATTTTGGAACACGCGTTTTATCAAAACAGGAAAAGCACATTTACAAAGCAGATAACATTTACTAAACTGTCAAAAACGAAAGCAAATAAAAAACAGCAACCTAAACCAACAAACTAAATAATGGTTTGTGACTCTTGAAAGACACAAACGTATTTTGTGCGCTGAATATAAACAGAGTCTAACTATCTAAAATTGAAACCCAAAACAAATATAGTTCTGTATAACTTAACATAATTTATGTAAAAGATACTATTCAAATAGTTCTAAAACCTTGTTAGTAGTGTTATCTTAGAATTTTATCTTATTTGCTAATCGGTATTGCTGGGTGGGCGGTGAAATGTATCAGTTTATTTTAATCATACAATAAATATTACGATAACACTGGGGTACAAAATTTGCCGTTATTTCTGATACAAAAAAATGACACATAAAAGAAGACTCTAGCTTGGAATTCTTGCATTCCATTGGTCTTCGTATTATTGTTCCATAGTTGAAATATGTCGCGGTTAAAATTGAGCTTGACATGAAATTAGGCTAGTTTTCACGAAACCCCGTTGGTCGTAAAAACTCCCAATTCATTCGGGATGCGAAAACTATAAAAAAAAACTTTAAATTCAACGTGGGATTGGGTGGCGTGGTTCTAAAGAAATGAATCCTGCCTTTTACACTAATTCGATGGGTGAAATAACAATGCACGCTGTACAGGAATAAACCGAGTTTGTTAAATTATATTGGGCCTTGTCTATTTGAAACTGTAAACGGCCCCAAAGAAACAAGTTCGGTTCTTTAAGAATTAAATCATTTAATCACTGCGTAACACGATTAAAGATAAAAACTAATAAAGGAATAAAACTATCAATCTGTTTAAATGATCTATTTCCACAAATTAACTATTTATTGTTTTCACAATACTGATCTTTAGGATTACTAAATGAATTTGTTGAGTAGAAAAATATTCGTTATTATTTATTCGGCTAAAGTGAACGGATATCCAAATATAATTATACTTGTTTCCAATAACATCGAAATAAATATATAATTTTCCTAATAACATAAGAATTTGTTCGATCACTAGCGGATCATTACATAAATAGTAATAGACTGTGCGAAGATTATTTATTGAACGTGAATATAGACTTCCAATGATATAATTTATTTTCAATTAAAACACACAGTAAAGATCTTTATTAAAATAGAGAAAATCTAATTACTTTGTAAGCGCTTCATAGAAAAAATGGAAGTTTATTACTTGAAAATTCGTTAATTAATTATTCGTAATAAAATACTGAATTTATTCAGTTTTAATAGTCGAGATAAAAATAATAATAAAAGAATTTTAATGCTTACATTGTTGCAGAATTGTTCATGATTCCCACTTATTTGATATACTGTTTCAATACACGAACGTGAATATACTACTTGTTAACTTGAAATGTACTAAGTACTGAGTGACAAGAGTCGCTGCGATTGTCAGCCGATTTCGTTAAGCAAAGTGACGTGAAGTATTTAGATTTTAGATTTAAAAATTGGAGCAGGAACTGCCGAAAATCGCTAGCGACCAGTCCTATATATCACGTGAAAATCTAAAAGACGCTCACAGCCGAGATTCATAAGAGGGGATCCGCTGTGCACGGCAATGCTCTTGGTTGCGATAATTGTGGTCCTTTCTCTAACTAGTTTACTTGCTATTTCTTTGTTGCTTTACAATCTAGAATTTTCTGCTGGCTACAAGCACTGCAGTTTGACGACCGAATCGAACCAAACGGTTCCGGATAGTAGCGAGCGTGCATCGCTAACTATTAAAAGATGAAAGAAATGTCTGCTATGAAACTGCAATCGACGTACGTTTTGTTGGATAAATGACTAACCCCTAAGAAGTTTATGGGTAACGCCCGAGAACATCTGTCTATCTATTAAAAGTGGCGATGAAAAAGTTTTCTGTATTCGGCGCCGACAGAATGAAATTTTACAATGAAAAAATCTAGATGAGAGTGTCCAAGAATGTATTTTGAAGAACATGCTACAACCAATATCATTGTTTCACTATAGAAGTTAGTTCACGATCCCACGGATTGAAGTATCTTCTACAAGTAGATGAGTTCAACAATATGATACATATGTTCACAGTGAGGAATATGTTTCATACCAGACGGCAAAATTTCCTTTGTATTTATATTTACCATTAATGCTTTTAATTTTTGTCATACAAAAATAAATAAACAGACAAAACGATAAACGGCCACGAGGTTTGCGCTTGAATATGGAAATGGCAAGGAACGCCGCGGGGTGTAGGGCACACACATTGAAGCATACAGATAGCCTCTCCTGTGTTAATGTGAACCTCAGCTTCCCATCGCGCACTCTGTTACCACAGCCGAGGCTCCGAGTATTTGGCGGTATAACCGAACTACACATAGAGAGATGTAGGAAATTACTCTCCAACGATGACATCATGGTTGGGAGCAGGTGCCACTGGCCAAGGCTCAGAGGTGGCAGCCCCGCCATGGGAATTGGATGGTGTAGGCAACTTAAATACAACTTAAATACAAACCCACAACAACTTAAATACAAATTTATTAAAGACACTAAGAGAAGTAGCCGGACGGGCCTTAAAGCGACGACATTTGCATGAAAAAGGTCATGACTAGTGGATTCTGGAACTTACGCACCTTGTATCAAGTCGGCAAACTGAAACAGCTCGCAATTATAGCCATGGGCGTAATTAGGGAGGAGCTAGGGTGCAGTCGCCCTCCCTCCCTGTGAGCAAAAAAAATGAAAAACATTTTGACAGACTGGAATGGAAGCCCGTATCTTTTAGAATCATCCTAGCCAGATTCAAAGGAAGAGTAAGGAATGTATCGCACCCAATCTATTGCACCCAGCGAAGAAGCTGAGGAAGGCACTAAAGTTATCCTGATTACGGGGGCGATTTCAATTCGAAGGTGGGTACGGACAACCTTGGACTGGAGCAAGTGATGGAACAACCATGAACCACAATAGAAAGTGCTTCGTGGACTTCTGTGCAAGTGATGACCTAGTCATCGGTGGCACAATCTTTCCTCATAAAGAATCTCACAAAGTGTCATGGGTATCCTCAGTACTTCGCATCCAGAACCAAACTGACCACATGGTCATCAGTAGAAGGTGGAAGAAGTCTCCCTTGGATGTGAGAAATCCTAGAGAGGCAGATATAAGCAATGACTACCATCTTATGACTGCATGCGTTCGTATCAAGATTGCTGCCAGGAAAAAACGTTTTGATACTCAAAGGAAGAGATTTGATATGGAAAGTTGAAGAACGAGAACAGTAGGGAAGAATATGCACAGGAAATATGGAACCGGTTTAAGGGCCTTAGGGTGGATGATGAAATTGATATAAAAGAATACTGGTTTAAGAGGTGAAAACAACCTTCACAGACACAGCTGAACGAGTGCTTAGCTTTAAGATCCCATGAAGAATTGTGGATGTCGGAAGCAACTTGGGACCATATTGGACAGCGAAAAGAAGTGAAACTGAAACTAAACAATAGCAAGACGCGCCTCCAGAAAATCCAGCTCCAGGCAGAATATCAAGTCAAGGACAAGCCGGTGAAAAAGAATGCTAAGGCTGATCGCTGGATTTCAGAATTGGTAGTCAAAAAGCGGCAGCCGCTGTAAACATGAAAGAACTATACAATGTCACGAGAACACTCTCCAAGAAGAAAGTCAACCGCAGAAGATCGGTGAAAAATAAACAAGGAAACCTCACCTCACCAACGACTTGCGCAAAAGGTGGCGCTAACACTTCATGGAGGTGCTCAATAGAGAAAGTGTGGAAGAGGTTGAACAAGAGCCTGAAGAAGTGGAAGAAATTGTACAGAATAGAGAAGGAGTAGGAAATGTAACTAACTTGGACCCACTCTCCAAGGAGGAGATCAAGACAGCGATCAAGCAGCTGAAACGGAAAAGTTCCTGGAGCATATAATATTTCACCAGAGTTCCTGTCGACAGACCCAGACATCGCCAATGATTGTCTGCCCTTCAAGAAGATTTAGTACAAAGAACATTTATCAAAAGAACGGAGAGAGGGACTCCCCATTTCTTACAATTCCAAGTAAAGTGTTGTGGAGTCACCCTACTATCAATTCCAAGTAAAGTGTTGACGCGGATAATACTCAACAGAATCAAAGCACAAATAAGGAAGGAGCAAGCAGGATTTAGAAGTCTTGTACAACGATTGGAGGATCTGGATTTTGCAGATGATATCTGCCTACTGTCACAGAACCATCTTAATATAGAAAAGAAACTCCAAGACGTCGTGTGCGAAGCGAAGATGGTGCGTCTGAAAGAAAAACTCCTCCAAGACAAAAATTATGAAGATAAAGAAATGGGGCCTTCATTCAGCTGTATCCACTCTGGAGGGCAAGAAAGATTTCTACAATGACCAAACTCCGAATTTTCAGACCCAATGTAAAACTGGTGCTATTATACAGTTATGAGAATTCTCTAGCCAAATGTGATATCTAACGAAGATGTTTGGAACCAAGCGAGAGAGGAAACAATCTCCATTCAAATCAAGAAAAGAAAATGGAGGTGGATTGGTCATACCCTCTGCAAAATAAATCAGGATGCTGTAGAGAAACAAGTTTTGTTCTGGATCCGCAGGGAAAAAGGTAACGTGGAAGACCAAAGGCATCATCTATAAGAACTGTAGATGAGGAGGCAAAGAAGGAAAGAAAGACTTGCAGAGCTGTAGGTTCTCGCTAGAAATAGACTGCGCTGGAGAAACTTCGTCCAAGTACTATGCTCTGGATAAGAACGAAAGGAATGATGAAGAAGGCAGTTCGAGGAGTCTAAACGCAATGCATCAAACAACCAAGAGATGAGCAGCTTACGTCAGAATGTCAGATCTTATATCCCACATCTTATATTCAGGCCTTATATCCCACGTCATCCACTTTGCAACCACAATGTAGTGCCTAATATGTTTTACTCAGGGGAACCCCTCATCACTATATGTAATAGTTTCTCTGTGATGTGGATGCTTTTCAAACTTTTGTGTATGATTTAATTATTATCTTACATAAATCCCATACACTCTGTACATAAAACAGTATGTTTATAATTAATTGCAGTATGTGTGGATGATAGAAAATTTTGATACCTTCTTACGCGCAAGAATTCAGCGTAAGAAGGAAATTATTTATAACATAGATTAAATTATGAAATTAATATTGCTTATTACTTGTGTCTCGAAATAATGTTTACCACGTCCGGGGTAAACATTAATTTATTAAGTTTAATTTAATTTATAAAACATATAAATTAAATTAAACTATTGACCCATTTAAATTTTTATGTGATACGTTCCATGCCAATAGTGCATTAAGTAAAATCAATGAAAGTTATGTTTTTTCTAAGAGTAGAAAAAGAGAAAGATAGAGACTCCATTTCACGGGGCTTATGATGCATAGCAAGTAATGTATTAGATCCTAAAGTTTTTGTTGTATAGAAAAACTCTTGAAATACTTTTTTCGATTGGGTAAAGAGATAAACTATTACGTAATACTATTTTCTTTAACTTGTTTCATTTTTGTATCAAAAGATTTTTTAAAGTAAAATTGAGAGAAATTTTTAAGAAGTCATGAATGAAATAAATATTATATTGAAATCAATCAATGTCCCATACGCATAAGAATTCAACATAGTTTATTCACCGTATATGTATACCTAATTATTATGTACTTAAACTTAAATTTTCTGTTTACGAAAATACGTTTAAAAAAAACTATTTATTTTGAAAATGTTTGAAAAATACAGTATAAACTTTAATAAGTAAATATCTGGCTAAAATATAATTATAGAATGACAAAGTACTCGTACACATGTAAACAATATGTTTTATTAAATTGCTACTGCTGCATCAGCATTATGCGGCTCACTGTTTTTTTCTTCTTTTAACATACGCGTAGATGAAGCTTCATATTACTGAGTCTATGATATCATAATTTGAGCATCCAATTATTGTAAATAAGATTAAGAGAAACAAAAAATGGGCATATATTATTAAGAAAAATGGTGTTAATATAAGCGTAGTACAAGAAAGCTTAATAGAAGAATTAGATAGGTGCTAATTTCGAAAATTGTAAATGATAAGGAAATTATAATAATTAGTTTAAAAATTGAGGCAGGGTGGACATAGTGATATAGCATAGTGATATAGCATAAGAATTCTATAGCATTTATCAGCACCCTCTCTTTCCAACTGTAGGCGCAATTGCATCGAATTGCGAATCCGATACTTAACAAGTGCGCTACATATGCCTCTGTAAACAAATTATTATAATTTCTCTCCTGAACGTAAAGTGTATGTAAATTTGCATATATTAAGATGTAAACTTACTATTCGCTGTATACCGCATTTGACATAATGCATTGCACCAGCTGTGTGTAATATATTTGGACGAAATAGGACCTTACAAATTGAGATGAACTATTAAAGTGTTTTTATATCTGACCAATGAAGCAAACGATTTTAACAATCAAAGTTTTCCTCGTGTAAACTTCTATTGGGTTCTTTTTCTGAGAAGCGTCGGACCACCCTAACGATGGCGAAAGTTGTTTCTACAGTGATCTTAATTGAAAGTGGACTTTAACAATCAAAGCTCAACCCCTTAACAGCACCCATAGTTTATCTCCAGTATTAGAGTACATACTAACATGTTATTTCAATGAAGACACCCTCTCCAACTATAGGCGCAATGTATAATTGCATCGAATTGCGAATCAATGATACATTGCGCCTATAGTTGGAAAGAGAGCGTGTTGATAAAAGCTACACCACTATGCCAGAAACATGTGTTCACCCTGCCTCAATTTTTAAGCTAATTATTATAAGTTATCATTTACAATTTTCGAAATTAGCACCTATCTAATTAAAAATCTGTCTTACTGAAAACAGTAAATACAACTTGCTTTATTCATTAATGGAAGAAGCTTAAAGAAAGCTTGTAATTTTATTAATGTCTGTAATAAAATTTTCTGTAGCAAAAACGAATTCCGTTAGTTATAAACATTTTCCCTAAAAGGGCTTAGTGGGAAGTTAACGAATCTATTATTATCAAATCGATGAGGGGATGCCACAGCTGAAATGCCAACCGAAGACAAACAATTATATAATAGTTCTAACCTTTATTGTAACCAGTATAAATGACAATCGTATAATAAATTTTATAAGTTCTAAAATACGTTACATTTTACGTACAAATGGACATTGTCGTTCCTTAAAAACGTTTTTTTTTTATCGCGGTATATGTTTGGAACGCGATGTACCGCGATCATTTGAAAAGAACTTGCTCCCGTTGGAACATTAATACGTGCACTCAACGAATTATTTTTTATAAATGTATTTTTTGCCGCCATCTCTATTTAGATAGTTTATTCAAAACTAACTTAATAATAAATAGAAAAAGGTTTCTACTTCGAACGCACTACCATAGTTTTCTGCATTCAATGAAAGCAGCGAGATTGAATTAAACACAAAGCAGCCAATCATATATTTCCGTCATACAATATAGCAAATATACTTAATCCGTTTGCACATACATAATCTACTACGCAATTTATTGCCCGGCCGAGAAGAACAGCATCCAAAAATATGCTGTCAGCCGCATGGTTCATTGTTCAGTATACGTGGAGCTAGTTTCAGTAGAAAATATGTATGAACGTCAAACGAAAATATTCATGAATATTTTCGTGTCCGCTATTTCATTGCCCTCAATCCCTGAATGTGCTGTTTGAACCCACCATAACCTTACATGGTTATGTTTTGCCAGTTCTTTCAAGGTGCGTCAGGCAGTTCCACAATAGCTTAAACTGACACGTTTTAGCCAGTAATGCCTTCAGCGCTGCTTGACTATCAATGTGTATATTGATGTTAGCCCATTTCAAGCATTTTTGCATGATTTCTAGAGCACAGTTAAAGGTCTGTAGAGGTTAGAGGCCTGTAGGTTAGAGAACTGTAGGATAGAGGTGTGTGTACCCAGTGAAATCACTGTACTACACTTGGGGGCATACAATCCAGTCCCTACTCTATCATTATCCAATTTAGAACCATCTGTATTCAATTTCAACGCACCTTGCCATATGAAGATCTATTTTCCATCCCAGGTATGAATGGTAACAACAAATGGATGTTCAAAGTTGAATTTTACTGACATGTCATCCCACCTGCAATCAGTGAGTGCTGCCGCCCCCAGATTTGAGGATTTTAAATGTCCTATAAGATTGCCAAGTTTCATTCTTGTTGTCCTAGCTATAGCCGTGGCCTGATTTAAAGCCTCCCTATTCACTAGTAGGTGCATAGGAAGCAATCCTGTGAATGCCTCCAGTGCAGCAGTAGGAGAGGTAGGCATTGCTCCATTGCACACGTTGCTCATAGTTTGGTTATAGGGAATTTCATCAGTAAATAATACAGCTTCCGATTTCTTAGGATTAATCACTAGATTCTGCTTTATTGATTCTTCCAGTACGATTTCAAAATTTTTCGAAATCGACTAAATGACAAACTAATCAAATCTTATTTCCAGGCCCTTTCGCGCACTCATTATATATTTTTGGAATGACATCTTTCTAGGAGGCATAATCATAATTTACACATACAATAGTTTCTAAGAACTACTGGGCTATAATCCTTTACTATCTCTACAGTAGAATCTCAAAAATTTTGAACGTCAATCAATTCTTTCCGTTACAATATCAAAAGCTTTAGAGCCAATAAAATAAAGATAAAGAAATAAAATAAAGATGGAGGACATTCTTTTATCTCTTGCCTCAAGAATAGAATCAACTATATCCAAAAGTGTTCTATAGCACCTGTATTCGACACAGGTTCCAGATTATGTTGAATACGTAAATGGTTTCGACATTTTCTAAATTGCAGGAAATCTTATGGCTAGCGTCAAATCCGAATGACTAGAAGATCCTTTAAATGTTTTATTTTTTTAATATTTTATTCTTGTTCTTTGCAAATGTATGAAATTTTTCTTACTAATGATTTTGCTATTATTTCCCCATTACCAGCTTGAAATATTTTTTTCTCTTTATAACTCCATTTTACAAACACAATAAATCCCTAACCAAACTATGTAAGGCAATAAAATAAAGTAATCAATTCAAGTTAACTCGATCAACCAAATTTAATCAGTACATGGGCGGCTCCGGGGACCATGAAGGGGGGGGGGGGGGGGGGTGGGGGGAGCACGGGGCCACCCGGGTGGGATGGGGTAGCGTTGAGGAGGGAAGAGGGGGTTGGGATAAAGAAAGATTGGAGTGGTGGGGGGGGGGCGGGGTCCGCGAGCCGGGCCGC
>WYDF02005895.1:0-27270 GCA_009867245.2 Adranes taylori
GCACTGAGACAGCCGGAATTTGAAATTTCTGTCCACTTTTTCCAGCATATCTGTGCCTATGTCGGTAATAGCAGCACCAATATTGTTTTTCAGGCGACGAATGGTCTTTGAACGATCCGTGTAAACCAAAGATTTAGGTAGCCCCACAGGAAAAAATCACGTGGGGCTAAATCTGGCGATCGCGCTGGCCACATAAGATCGCCTCTAAGAGAGAGAGAGAGAGAGAGAGAGAGAGAGAGAGAGAGAGAGAGAGAGAGCCGTTCGGGGAAGTGTTCCCGCAAGAGATTCATTGAGCTTCTTGCCGTGTGAGCCGTGGCGCCATCTTGTTGAAACCACACTTCCCCTACATCAATTTCTTCGAGTTTGGGTAGAAAAAACTCCTCAATCATGCTGACATAAAATTCATAATTGACCGTAACTGCCCTTTCGTTCTCTTAAAAAAACCATGGGCCAATAATGGCGATTCTGATGAAGTTCTCTCGGGTTTATGGGGCTCCAATACGCATGTTTTGTTTGTTCACGCATCCTGAAATATGGAAATGTGCCTCGTCACGAAAGAAAACAAGGGCGTCCTGAGGCAGGTTTTCGAGGAAGGCTTCACATGCATTTTTTCGCGCAACATAACCGCGCGGATTAAGTTGTTGCACCACTGCCAATTTGTATGGGTGAAAATTGAGTTCTTCATGAAGAATTCGTTTCACTGCGCGGTTAGAAATCCCTAAAGCAGCCGAATGTTTGCGTGCAGATCGCCTAGGGGATTTCAAAAGTGCCGCCCTTACCCTTTCGATTATTTCAGGCGTCCTGACGGTTCTGGAAGGTCCATTACGTATCTTCTGCACACTACCGGTATCCCTGAACGTGTCCACCCACAAACAAATCGATTTCCGATCAGACACACGACCTGCAGGCGCGATATTGAAATGATTTCTGAATGCACGCTGAGTTGCGATGACCGAACGACTGAAGGAAAAGTAGGCCTCCACGGCGAACGCGCGCTCTTCCTTTGTCCACTGCATTGTTGACACTGAACTAGTCATAACAAAAACCTTAGATAACGTGCTTTCGAGCGCGCCATATACCAACGCTCTAATATTAATGGCCGCTTTGTGGCGCGAGTTTCAAATAAGGAAGTAACCACGCCCCATCCTGTATGTACCAAGTAATGCGAGCTTGAAATAAGGTGACTTAATCTTAAGGTACAATTTTCTAAACGCTTGTGCAAAACAAGAATTACGACTTGTGCTTCTTTCAAGTTCTTTTTTTGGAATTTAATCGAAACAATTAAAATCATGTGCCGCCATATTGAATACATATCACATAGTGCTAATTAAGTTAAATTTCCTTTCCAATTTCTTATAGAAAATTTTTCGTATGAGTGTTACTTCTTAAATAGTAATTAAATATATATATATATATCTATCTAGATTGTGTATTTATTTACCTGTAGGTGATTTCGTAAAATCATTTTGCTCTGTTATTTTGTTATTAGAATCGCCATCATCGCAAAGATCGATGGTTTCTGAAGGTTTCAGAACAACAATTGGGTTAACTGAAGAGTCAGTTGCTTGTAGTGCAACACTACTTGCAGTTAGAGGTTCTGGAGTCGGAGATCTATATTCAGAAATATAATATCAATTAATTTTTTTGCATACAGATGAAATTTAAAAAAAATCTAAAGAATAAATCAGTTCAGTTTGAAAATTTCATTTGCTAACTGAACAACTTCGTAAATAAAGTTTAATTGTTTACCTTGATTTAGTTGGGTCAAATGGATCATATGCGTCAGGAGAGCTGGGTGTCGGTGAGCTAGGACTTTGTGGACGAGGTTCCGGAGGTGTATTCGGACCCTTTCCAGTGATCAAAACATTAGTTGCAGCACTACCGGCGTTGACGCCGACGACAGATGCCGGACGCTCTTCATCATCGTCGTCATCATTGTCACCGTCATTCATATCCGGCTCTTGTAATTCTTCAACAGATCGGCGAGTTGATACTAAAGTTTCAACTTCTTCTGCTTCATCCTGCCAAGAATTTTCGAAATATTACATTGAAACATTTTTATTGGGAAAGTGCACCTCCGAATTTTGAGGATAAAAGATAAAAGAAATTAATAAATTCTAAAAATCCTTTCAACATTAGGCACGAGACATAACGTCAAGTAGTTAATCAAATGTGTTACACCAGAGTCAAACCATACTTGTTTGAACCAAAACAATTCGGATACAGTGCTACTCTCATGGAAGCCACATATGGATTTAATATGCATATAATCCAAAATGGTCTATGCAATAAGAACGGCAGCAACGTACAGTTTTAAAGCAAAACTATATACTACACTAATGCATGGTATCGACATTGCGCGTTCCATAAAACCAAAGAACCGCACATAAAAAAGTTCTGCAACTTAAAAAAAAGTGCGACCAATGGAGAGGAGATACTAGTATATTATACATGATACCCGTTGTAAAGTATGGAGTACAGACCACTAGCTTTGGGAATTTACCGGATTACCAAAGAAATGCATGAATCAGCAGCGCCCGAAAAGAAGAGATCTAATATTCAAAGGAAATTTATACTTTCTTACAACCACAAACGAAATTCTTACAACTTACAACAACAAACGATTTATATAACTACAAACGAAAATACGTTTTATTCCAGTAAAATATCATTAGCTTTTGCTGATATATGTAAAATACATCCCAAGGAAGAAAATTGGAAGAAGGTATTGGTCTGGCTTGCCACATGTTCGAAAGGACTTAGTGAAGCACTCATTTTGGGAAATTTCGTTATGATGTATATCAATTCCGAAGTTTATTCGAATGAATAATGTTAAACGTAGCTTAATTCCTTACATCCATATGTTATGTTAACGTAGATTAAGTCTTCTGACCCATTCTTGTTATCTCTCATTATGATCAAATCGTCGAATAATCAAGGACGGAATATATTGAATATATCAATAAACCTCCTCTCAGCTACAAATCCTATTAAGTAAAGCAAAACGAAAGTTCCACAATATTAATTTAATTCTCATAAATTAATGTTCTTACACAAACATTCTTCTCCAACATTTTCGGTTATACAGTCATCATTAGGAACACAGATTTATGAAATTTACTTTACAAAATCAAATTTAAAACTTATGTATGACAAATTTCAGTTTCATTAAAAATAATTCCCCTATAATTAGTTAGCAAAAATTGAAATACATGCCAGACTTAGAACAACCTCTTATCGCCCGACTTCATTTTAATATAAGTTAAATTAAACAATACCGCTGTTAAATAAAGATTCTGGCTAAGCTAACAATCTCGTTAAGAAGTTCGTGCAGCTAACCATTATTGGTTTTCAATTAAATTGCTTTCAAAGGAGAAATTTACAAGAGATGAAAGTAAAAAAATTTAAAGTATATTCAACTCAAAAAAGGAAAAACAAAATTTAAAGACACTGCATTGTGAAGATCCAATCATTATTTTGTTTTTCGTTATCTGTACTTTCAGTTGTTTAACCATATAAAATTGTACGCTTCGTGGGTCTACCATTTCTCTTTAAATTTAATGCGCACTTTTAATGCGCACAGAATTTTACAGCTCTGATAAATATTACTCATCAAAGCTGTCACAAAAAGTCTTTCAACTCATCAAGCTCTATCAATTCTATGGAAAACATGGTACAATGTAATTCATTCTGATAAATAGTTACATTATCTTATTTTAAAAAAAAATGTCGTGTTGCAAAATACTGCAAAGTGGTTTAAAAAATATATGTAACTTACATCAGGATCGTGCAACGGATTAATCATAGGTCGGATCAGCTGAGTGTTTGTCTTCGCACTAAGAGCAAATTTGACGGCACTAGTTGAAGCTACTACAGGATTTCCGGCTGTCGTAACAACTACGGTCGTAGGCAGCATAGCCGATGGTTCAGGTGGTGTTTTTGGACCACCTACTCCAGCGGAAGTCTGTGTTGTTATAGATGTAGTGATTGTTTTTGAAATAGTGGGAGGTGGAGTGGAATGTTCTGGACTAGCTGGTGGTTGTTGGTTACGTAGATCGTCTTCCACAATTAACATTGACGATGAATCGCATAGAGATTTCTGTATTTCAGTGTCACTATCGCTCAAAACAATTACATCCTTAGGTGACGGCGTTAATTCTCTAAATGGTGATCTAGAAGTAATTGAATTATTTATTGTTCTGTTATTTTAATATTACATTTCATTTTAAGCGAACCAAACAAAAAGTTAAATAGGATTTTAAACAATTATAGAGTCGATTGTTTTATAAGGATTGAAAAAGAATTTTTAATCACATTAAAATTAAATTCTAAAAAACTGTATTTCAAGAGATATTTTCAAACCTTGCTAAATCGATGATTGCAACTGGTTTAACACCATCCAAATTAGTGTTCCTCTTTCTCTTCCTACGCACTTTATCTCGTCGTAGTCGTCTAGCTTCTGCAATAGCTGCAGCCGCAGCTTCTTCTCTACGACGTTTTGCTACAGTAACATCATCACCCTCTTTGTTAAAGCTGACGCTAACCAAAATATTGTTACCAGATGCAAAAACCTATATAACAGTAAAAAATAATTAATGATTTTAGCCTGAATTAATGAAGGAATAATTGAAATCGTTGGCTGAACAAAATCACAGTTCTGTTGAAATTACATACCATACAATTACATACATACCGTTTAAGTTCTAATACTTTGAAAGACTTTCTAATAACAGGGGTACATCAACTAACAATTCGCACAATTTAATTATATAGAAATAGTCGAAACTATTAACAACTGAGTCGACAAGTTATTCGTAGACCAATTGAAGAGTAAATTCATATAGAAACATTCTAAAATTTCAAGAAAACAATACATGTGCACTGGCCAAGTACGATAATATTCTAATGTTTCACTTTTCATGTGTTAATATAAGATATCTGTATCTTTAAGAATATATAATAAAAATATATATATACTTCTTTGCTTGGAGGGGGCGTGCGTTCTGCTGCCGCAGCTACTGCTTGACGTCTCTTGGCAGCTCTTCGTGCAGTCCTCTCCGCTGATGTTGCACGCTTAGTCTTATCTTTCTTCTTTTGTTTCTTTTTATTCGCATTATTTGTTAAAATCACGGTCAAGTTGTGTGGTTGCACCTAAAACAAAAATATAATCTAATATTTAACCATTTTTTATCATTAATAACGTAAAATATTTTCAGTTTCTAGTGCTTATGTAATTAGGATCTTTGCAACAGTCGATTCTAACATTAATGAATTTCATATTAAAAAGATCTGTTTTAATCAGATACCTCGTATTAGAAAATGTTCATTAGGATATAGTGACAAAAAAATCCGTATAAATAATTGTATTAGAGAATGACGACAAAAAAATCCGTATAAGTAATTGCATTAAGTAAATTTTATGTTTTAAAATGAATTTCCAATAACCACATTTTATCCCTGGATATACAGTATAATGTAATAAATGAATCATCGTCTCTACTGGCTTTCCCCTTTTAACTTTAAAAAATTTCATCAAATTTGTACAAGTGAAATCAGAAGTTGGCCTGCAGTTTTTGTTGAATTGTTCATGAGTTCTAATCTTCAAATCATCACTTACATATCTCGTGTTAAATTCCTCTAAAGCCGTTCAATCCACCTTAATTGATATGAATTATATTGTATCCTCCAACTTAGTATTCGAGGATACAATATCGTATATAAGTGCCGTACTAAATAATATAGCATTGTCATGTCTGGTAACAAAAATTTTCTGCTTCTATTTATATACTTCTATTAATAATGATACATTTGCATTCAATTATACATTTGCTTCTTTTAATAATTATACATTTGCATAGAAAATAGAAAACAGATATGAAACAAACTGCTACAAAGTAGGTGCACCATTCGAAGATGATGAAAAATTGAAGAATCCCAACAATTATGGGACTTGAATAAAGATATGTCGATGTATTTTTCAGAGGATCAAGAAACCAGAAATAGACGCATAGAACACAGAAAGTAAAGCATTTAAATCCCTTACAACCACTTAAATCCTTCATCATAAAAACCCTTTCAGCAACCTAAAATTATATTACACAAACATATCATCACTCTTAGCAACGGTAGTGAAAGCCAACGGTAATCTGTCTGGTCAGTACAATGTTGACAGCGGAGTTACGCACGAATCTGTATTGGGACCTCTACTGCTCGTTCAATACGTTAGTGACAGTCCACAGATGACACTAAACTATATGGTCTTTGCAAGTTTAGGTCCAGGAGGACCTACACAAAAGATACAACTGGGCGAAGCAATGACTCTTAACACTAGACGTGTTAAAATGTGTGGTCCTCCACATTGGGAAAAAACAATCCAAAAGTTCAATAGTACCTAAATGAACCTCTAAAATCAGTAAGGGAACAGTGTGACCTTGGAATCATAATTTCGGACCACCTGAAATGTGAGAAACAAATAACAAAAATTGTAAAAAAGCAAACACTACAAATTACCTAATCCAAAAATCCTCTGATATTAATACAACAAATATTGTTACCATGTATGCACGGCCTATTCTTGAACATGCTGTATCAGTGTGGAATCTGTACTACAAGGACTTTCAATTAATGGAGAGACTACAGCGAAGAATCACTAAGATCAGGGTACTTTGTCATATTAATTATGAAAATAGGCTTAGAAGTTATACATGAAAACAGAAGATCTCGCGGCGATATCATCAAAACACATAAGATTCTCTCTGGACACTACTCTTGCAAACATTCCGACATTTTCACGCGTAGCTCGAACACTCTTGGCAACATAAACAAGCTGCAGACAGAAAGATGTACAAAAAATCCAAGAAAGTTCTTCGTTTCGAACCGAATGCTGAACTGATGGAATGCGCTCCTAGACGGTGTAGTGTGTGCTATGGAAAAAATGAATTTAACAACTGATTTGGTACAACACATATCTATGCAAACATTAAAATATTAATTTAGCTCGCTAATGGCGGATCTCTTCAGCTCGCGGCGGTCATAGTACGCGCTACCGAGTATAACCGACAGACTTATCAGCTGCTTCTGTTATGGTTCTTAATAAGAATTTATTAATTCTCAGACGGACAAATATACGTCATAAGAGTCATAAAAAAGTGATGACATTGTTAATCATACTAACAATTTCAAAATAGAGTTTTTATGGCGCTTACTCTTGCATCTGAATTAACCTCTTTTCCTTTTTTTGCAATAATATGACTTGCTTGCAGTTTCGCTATAATCGAAAAAAAAAACTACGGACTCATCATCAATAAAGATTTCCATTACTCCTAAGAAAATGACCGGAGCAGAAATTATGTAGTAGCCTAACCTAACGACTGTCAAACTGAAAGAAAAATAAAATAACGGTTATACACTAACGCCTACTAGATAAGTAGTAAACGGAAAATGTACGGTTGTTGTGTCCACACTCTAGATTTAACGCTAAAAATATAATAAAGAGATTTGAAACCTATTTGCTTCTTCTATATACTTTCATATTTTTGCAAATTTTATGTTATGCATTTTCCTTTTATGCACTTAGTATTTTCTGTCTAAATATTTCAGTAGCACATACATTTATTACGAAATTCTAATCAAATTTAAAAATTCTACTTTTTAAATATATGTTTAGTCATTGAATATATGTTTAGTCATAGTCATTGAAATTTATTTTACAAATTGTCAAACGAACCTGTTGTTGTTCGTGTATAGCACTATTGGGCGCTCCACCGGTAGTTCTAGGCGGCGTCCAAGTAGGTGTATAACCTCTGCCTGGCCTGTGACCACCTACTATAGGTGTATGTGATGGTAGCATGCCCGTAGGTGATGCAGACCATATGCGTGGACGTCGAGGATCATCTTCCATACCTAATAACGAATCCGCTTCCCAGTCTCGTAATCTTAAATTAGTGACATTAATATTACTTCACGCTAACAACAATCATGTCTAAAATAATCAGTTTCTCGTTTAACGATAATTATAAATATGGTTTGTAAAAGATGCTAAATGTATTTTAACTTATCATTAGTATCATAGTAGTAAGTTAGGTACATAACTAAAAAAAAGTTTATTAGCCAGCTACAGTTTTTGCCAAATGTAGTTAAAACTAAATGAAAACTACTAATCAAGAAAGTTAAAAATGATTAAAAATATTATAAAGAAACTGGATAATCTGTTTTATTTCATATGTATTGTTACATTTCCCTTTAAAATGATTTTCAATCAGTAATGATAAAATGAGATACCGAAAGATTTCCTCTTTTCTGAACAAGGATGGCACCATTGTAATTCTCGTTTTACATATTCTTCAGATTTGAAACTTAATTGCAGTGTACGCAGATGTGTTCTATGGTTTGTGTGACAGTGATGTACTCCTTCCTGTTTTTCCAAAATCTACTTTGCTTATGGAGGGTTGTTGTTACCTTTAGAACATGAAGCAATATAATTCTTAATGTACCAAGTTACTTAAAATATAGTCCGTACAATGCCCTATTTAACAGGAATAAATCTGTCCGATTTGTTCTGTTGTAATTGAAGTGAAAGACATTTTGGAATTAAAACAACGAATAGCATGTTGTTGTTTCAGCTTCTTTTCTTACAATCTTTATCTCTTTAAGAAGCTTTTTAAAAGCTTATTTGTCAAAACAGCAGTATGTCTTCTGCAAGTTAAGCAATTATCTACAAGGATTTCTAGAAACTTATCTGGTGAGTAAACTCTTTCCCGTCTACTTATTGTATCTTACATCTTTAGAGTAAATGGGTCAGCACCTTATATTCTCAATGTTTAATGAAAAAATTGGTGATTCTTCCTCGACGAGTTTTGCCTTTTTGTTATGTCATTTCAGGTAGATCGCTGATATACATATATGATAAAGATCTGATCTAAGTATTGCTGGAGAGTCTTTCCAAAGAGCCCTTGTAGAACTCATCTGCTAATATGCTGCTAGTATAGGATTTTCTCTATAATTTGGTGGACAGACGCTACTAAATAGTGAATTGCAGTTTAGGCACAACATTTACTCTTAAAATCAAATTGTGTTTCTGTTAAATAATTGTGTTTATGAAAAAAGTTTCTAATCCTGTTACGCATTCCGGTATTGTTCATAGTACTGATAGATGAGAATATGATCCAGTTGTTTTTACAACAGTCAGCTAATCCGATTTCAAAATTTGTGCTCAACGCCATTTCAGAATACTAATGCACACTCAAAAAATAATTCGGTGTGGCAAATTAAGCTTCGGTACGGCATTTTTTTTTCAAGGAAAACAATTTCAAGAAGAAATTTTCTTATGTCAACTTACAGTTTTATATAAACATAGCACTTGAACTATTATGCCATGTTTTCAGTTAAGATTTTATCGATTATTCGATTAACTCAAAGTGCACATATTTTGGTTTTGCTTTGTTTTTTTTCTTTTATAATTCATATGTCGGACACATGTTTTATAAATATTTCTTGTTTTATATTATTTTCGGACATATGTTTTATAAATATTTCTTGTTTTACATTATTTTTCTTATAAGTCAAAATTGAAAAAAAAACCACAATGAATTAATGCTTTATATGCATTTGCCATTTTACATGACTTAACCAACAGTTTTGTTTGGTATGTAGATCTATTTCATTTAAATTTTAGTAAATTTTAATCTTAAAATAATATATGACTAAAATTACGACTAATACTTTTATCATTTTGGCCACTATCGTATATAGTGCAGGTTTTATTTAGATCCAAAAAAACATCTTCTGGGCCATTAATTATAAAATAAGTAATAACAAATAGCTGGTGGGAACATAGTATCAAGTTGTATTATTTAATAAACTACCTTCGGCGCGGTGACGGTGTTCTAACCAATCCATCTGCCTCGCGCAAACGATCAATTCCAGCATCAGTGCCATACATACCGATGCCTTGCGACATCATCGGGCTCCCGGCACGAGGACTCATAGCCCTTTTATTTCTAATAGGACCGCCGATGCTTCGACGTCGCTTGCCACGCTTACGTTTCTTCTCGTTACGCTTCCGTTTACGTATACGTTTAACGCCACGCGCTACAGGCGATGGAGATGCACTACGCTTTGTTTTACGCCGACGTCGACGCCTCGTGGCAGGAGACGCGGAGATATCGTCAATGGGCGAAGAACCGACAGAACGACGACGACGTTTGCGAGGACGTATACGGCGGGGCGATCGAGAACGTGGTGATCTACAGTAATTAAACAAAATCTTAGTGCAATATAGAAATTTTGAGCACAATATAATACGGTAAAATATACACATATAAAAAGAAATACATTAAGTTCACAAAACTTAGTTTAAAAAACAATTACAAAACGACGTACAATTATTGAGTAATTAATTTATACTTTATATTGTTTATTAGTACTTTTAACCTATTCTATTTCACATTTACGATTTTTACTGGAAGTAATACATTATTTTACACTATTCCATAGTATATATTATATCTATCTATCTATGTGTGTATTTATGAATTTGTGTAAGTATGTATGTATGTTTGTAAGCATGCATATGTATATATGTATGTATGCATGTTTGTATGTATGTATATATTATAACTTATAATTTTAAGGAAACTTGATTAATTGAATCAACAATCTTTTTGCTAATGTATGTATGTATGCATGTATGCATATGCATGAATATGTTCTAATGGACTTCTAAACCGCTCAATCTATTTCGATCAAATTTTCAGGAAAACTTTAACATAGCCAATGCGAAGCGTGGCTAGTAATTATTATATTTAGCTAGTAATTAATTATATTTTTCATCAACATTTCTTGCTACTTTTAAATGTATGAGTTAATATCATAAACTTTGGACAGAAAGACAAAAATATAGAATAGTTTATTACCTCGATCTAGTACGCGTCCTCATCCTACCACGTTTGTCTCCTCGGGGTGGTGATCTCTGTATTATCAATGAAGGCGATCTGGATAAAATACGTTGTCTAGGAGGAGTTAAGGACATTTGCCGTCTAGATAAAAAATTTTAAATGTGTTATTAAAATGAGAGATACTTTTCACTTTTACTGAAATAGTTTCTTCGCAAGATCGGAAGTGTTTATTAAGTTATAGGAATATGTATTAAACTGCATTTAACCAAATTTGTATGAATCACGGGGCCAACAAGATAGAAGAGACTAAATTGACTAATCTAATTCATCAAAGAAATATAATATGTAATTAAGCATAATCTAATATACAATCTAATCAATCAACAAATCATAATAAATTAGTTAAATCAAGAAACAAATATAAATTATACAATATATAATCGTAATACGTTACAATAAAAATCATAAGAAAGGCGGTAAAAAGGTCACATGTTCCGACAACCTACACATCTAAACATCAAACAAGTTGCCGAAACGAGTAAATGTACATATAAGCGTTGGCATATCTCGCGTCAAAGCTTTATGGAAAGCCGCCGGGCGTAAAGCGACAGTGGCACTCATTGATGTAGAACATACGAGAGTTTTTTACGTATACGATACATCCAACGACTTTTCTTTTTTTTATCATTTTAAAATAACAGTTCCCTATGTCGCGAGTATATGTTTCAACAAGGATCATCACGAATATTTCACCCATCACATTTTCTGAATGATGGGTAAGCTTTTTATCCTTTTTGGCTTTCAACAAATCTGATTGGATATTAGTTTAACGTACTTTTGAAGGAGGCGTTTTCTATACGATACTTTGAGATTTTGACCGCATCAAGCTACTATTTCTACCGCTGGTGTGACCCATCACCTTTTAGAAATCACCACCACTTGCATTTCACGAGATAACCGTCAACAAAATAATGCAACTTTGATCCTTCAATTTTCTTAACGTATCAGGAAGACACTTTTGATTGGCCGGAAGTATAACCTTACTAAAAAAATGAGTAGCAGAGGCTTCTTTCTAACTCCGCCTTTTTTGCGGCACACGCTGTCGGAAGCCATCGGCTTAGGCAACAAGCCACAGCTCAGCGGATCCATCAGGAACAGCTTCCTTTCCAGAACATTCGTAGAAAAGGAGTCATCCAGGCCAGTAGTCCAAGAGACGCAATTTTCGAGTTGTAGTCTTTACATTGCTGCGGAAACGCAATCGCGCTAGTCCAAAGCTTTAATTCTGAAATAACACCTTGTCACTTCCTTTTGGTCAGCAAGAAATGATCGCAGCCTGTATTGATCTGATCTTAAAGCGTAAAATTTCAAATACTCAAACAACATTTTGTATCTACGTATAAAATAAGTAAAGTAAAATTCTACAAAATAAAATTCAAGTTCTACGAAACAAAAAAGGTTAAGTATTCAACGACACATCTTCTGCTGAATCTTTCGATTCCCAAATAATTATCACTTTATTCCTCTTATTCTCATACAATTTTCCCATTATCCTTGACATCACGAGAAGAAGACGTTGCCTAGAACGAGAACATATCCGACGCCGAATTCAGTACTTCGGCAGAGGCCAAATTCATTACGTCAACGCAAATTATTAGTCAATATCCTCAGCATCATTATTCATCAACAAAAAGCCAATTATCATAACATTTCAATCTATTTCTACACCTGCGCGCACATCTACGAAAATCCTAGGCCAACAGCGCATCGATAAAGCTCTACATCTTCCAATGTTCGATTCGATTTTCATCGACGTATAATTCAACTTATTTAATAGTCAACTTCAACGCCGAGAAGAGAAGTTTCGTTCCAGAGTACTCATAGCTGAAGACAAATAATACAATAAAATACGTACAATCATATTTAGTTCGTCACTCTATTGTTTTTTTTATTATTTAAAAAAATGGAATAATAGAACTGGATCAGCCTAACAAATTTTGAATTAAATTTAGAATCAACATTATTGTCAGTCATTTAGAATCGCGCTTCGAGTCATATATTTGCAGTTATAAATACTAGACAATAAACCAAACTATTTAAAGTTGTTACTGTCTTTCTGTGTTTATCATATAAGAAATTACGTACTTTTTATAAAAATTAGAACAAACGAATTCCTAACCCAACCCTGAATCTCATGCAAGAGCAAATTATGTTACAAACAGAATAAAATATAAAAAGCAATATAGTAATTAAACAAAATTACGATCCTGCTTTGGTTAAGTCAATTAAAGCAGTAACATTATTTTGCGCTCAGACGTGCGGGCGAAAGGAATTCGCAAAAAGGCAAACGTCAAGTAGAATTTTGGCCAGTCTATAAAACCTAAGACACGTAAAATAATAAAGTACATAATGGTAAACACAACGACCTCAAATAACCCAATAACTCAAATAACCCTACTGGATCAGGGGCAAATAGTTCCAGTGGCGCCCAACCAATCAAAGTGCAAAACAAAGAAATAGAAAATATGAACACAGATATACCAACGACATTGGCTCATCAGGAAGCTGGTAGCTACACAGTAGAGAATCCCTAGCGAACCCACAACCAACAAATAGACTCCAACCATCAAGCACAATTCTTACAACAACCTACAGCTCCAACGATGCAGCATCCATGCCATACCTTCACACAAGGATGGCCTCTATGGTATCGACATCATCTGCAGGCTTCTTCCCCACATATAAATATTAGCAACAGCTGTAACCAAACGCAAAATGCCACTCTAAATACCCATCAGCTCATGACAACATATTTGCCATCATTTAGTGCAAATCAAGCAGAAGACACTACTAATTTCCTTAGAAAATGCACAGAATATTTCCAAGGAATGACTGTTCCCGATTCTCATCAAACTGTAATAGCAGCTGGATTCCTAAAAGGCAGAGCCGCCCAATGGTACGAGAGATACACCAACTTAAATATATCCTGGGATATGTTTACCACAGTCATCCAAAGGCAATTTGAAGGCTACGAAGCCACCGTTTCTACACTGCAAAAGCTCTTCAGCGAAGCTCAAGAAACAGACGTCGATACCCTATTCTTCGGCACAGAAAAAAATATAATTATTTTTTGTTAAAAGTCATTCTCATCCTCCGTTTATACAACCAAGCAGTCAAAGATGCCATAGGCGCCGGGGTACGAGATATACAGGCATTATTAAGCAGAGCTGCCTCTATTCTAGTGGTTCCAAAAGCCAATCTATTTGGTCCAAACCAAACGGCATACCAACCACAGCGCATGGCTCAACCACCCAGACAGCAATTGCTCCACCACACAGAAATCAGCCACAACCTCCGCCTGAATACCTACCACCATGTAGGCTGTGTCCAGGCAGACATTGGACCATAAACTGCCCTAGGTGGTAACCAAACAACAACCAGGGAAACTCCAACAGGAACGGACAGCTCCGTTCCCCATTCCAGCGGTCCCCAGAAACCAAACTTGGAGAAATGGACGTAGTTCACGAATGAAAAACAAAGAAATCCTCCAAATCATTCCCCAGCGGAACTATCAATTTGCGACACGGGTATGCATGAATGCTTACTAGAATAAAAATTGGCATAGGAGACCAACTTTGATCCTCAATAAACGAAGTAAAATTAAATGCCGTATTCCTAGTATCCGAAGAGCTACGAGACACCTGCATACTGGGATTACCTTGGCTGCTAGAACAAGAAAAGAGGACTGATGTGAATATAACGAAATTAATGGTATGTAAGAATGGAGGGAGGAATAGCACGAATAATGAATTCGTATTAGATGAGAGTTGA
Source organism: Adranes taylori (assembly GCA_009867245.2). NCBI lineage: Eukaryota > Metazoa > Arthropoda > Insecta > Coleoptera > Staphylinidae > Adranes > Adranes taylori. The sequence continues at coordinate 14,724 of WYDF02005895.1, forward strand.
CTGAATGTGTAAAAATATTTACATAAGTATTCGGGTTTTATGATGTCGTTTAATGGGTCGTGTATGGAGCATGTAAGGATGGTTGAAAGAAAAGCAATGGTAGCAGCAGCAGAAAGAATGAGATAGGAATGGAAATTATGGGAATGAATATATTGGATGTATGTGTGAGGAGTATAATGATGTATGGGTCGGAAGTGTGGGCAGTGAAAGAGAGGGAGCATATTGAGAGTGCAAATAGGATATTTGAAAAGGATAATTGGTGTAGAAAAATCGACTCCATGCGAAATTGTGTTGCAAGAAATGAATAAACATAAGTGTTGGGTGCAAGGGTTTAAGAAACTGGCAACGTATAAAAGGAAGGTGATGATTGATTAGGATGTGAGAATGATTAGGGAAGTATATATGGAAAGAGGAAGAAAAAGGTGGAAGAAGAATGAATTGGATTAGAAATAAACAGAGAGTTCTAGAAAGAGTGGGTTGGTGGTTAAAAATGTGGTACGAAGGGGTTGGGACATGGATAAATGAAACGAAATAATGCAAAGAATGACAGATGCAAGAAAGAGATAGAAGATTAAGAGAATTAAGATATAACAGAATGTATAGGGATATAAAAAACGAGGGAGGCATGCCAAGATATCTGGAAGTGGATATTAGTATGAAGGAGAAAAGAATGATTGCGAGGTTCAGATGTGATATTAAGGAGAGGGAATAGGTTCTGGATGAAAGAAAAGGACAATCTGTGGAACTAAAGAGGAATGGTGGGATCATTGGGTAAAGAAATATGAGAGTAGAATGAGAAACAGAGATAAGAGAAAAAAATGGAAAATTGGAGAAAGTATAAGATATAAAAGCAGAAAAATAAGATATTCTTTGGTGATTTTGGTTTGGTTTCGTTGCTTTGTATATGTATAAATTTTAATTTGATTTTTCGCTTTGGGTTTTATAGATTTCCTTCTCCCAAGATATTAGTGTATATGTTGTTTGTATTTTATTTGTAAAAAAAATTGTCATGTTTATTATAATGTTTGTTTATATTATATATGCCAATAAAGGTTTTACTACTATATTTTCTCTATTTATATTTTCCTCGTTTAGACTCATATTTGAGTCACCAATAACAAAACACAAAAAGATTATATATGTATTTTGTCCAAATATTTGCCCCCATTTCAAAACCCAAAATGCACAATACTTCAAATTGTGAATATTAGACTCACAAAAATTATAAATTTATAATCTAGGTTAGAGTGAAATATGTGATTTCATACATAAAATTAAGTTTATACATCTTATCAAATACTATGTACCTGGAATCTTTTGGCGGCGGGGTTAAAGAAATAATTCGAATAGGCGATTGTGGCGAAGAGGATCTTCCTTGAATTGACAATCGACGTAAAGGCGATCTTCGAGTATTGTTTGGCGATTGGCTACGCGATGAATGACGTAAAATATCACGACCAAATTGGTCTTTCAGAGCACGAGGTTTTTCACTTACCAACGATCGTACATTATATCTGCAAATAAATAGAGCATCAAGTTGTAGCAAGTCTCACCAAAACATAACATACGAGTTCTAAATATTTGTAATCGATTCTAAAATTTTCAAATATTTCTATCTGTTTCTATATTATGATATTTACATTAATTCTAAAATTGTAAACAAGATAGTATTCCATAAGTTCTTATTTTTATCAATAAAAAATAAATACCTTTCAATCTCTTTTCGCTTATTTCTCTTAGATTTTTTGGAAGGCTCATCGTTTTCTTTATTTCTTTCAGGCGATTTAGTTTTCGATCTTGCTCTAACTGGTTTCTCTCCTTTATCTCTGTAGTTTCTTTCTTTGTTACTCTTACTAATCTTTTTAAAAGTAGCAGGAACGTTTTCATCTTCATTCGCTGTCTTATCACTTTTTTCTGTCTGCGGAACTTTCTTTTCAATTATATTTGAAATTTCAGTTGATTCCCCCTCTTTGTTATCTGTGAAATAAATATAGCAATTGCTATTCAGATGCTGTTTATATGAATATAATAAAAAGTACTAGAAAAACAATTTTAATTTATAAAAATAATACCTTTTGTTTTCTTATTTTGATCTACTATTTCACCTTCTTCAAAATCTTCAGGTTTCGTGAAGTCTAATTCAGATTCTTTAGCATTAATCTCTAAATCATCGCCATCAGATGCAGTCTTTAATTCATGCGATTCGTCAAAATCATTTTTCTCATCATCAGAAATTGCTTCCGTATCGAGACCCTCGATTCCTCCTTGAATTTTCTGTTGCTGTTCCTGCGACGGCGCTTCTGCTTCCAGAGCGCCTAAATCGCTAGGTGGAGAAACTGTATTCTCAGAAGGAGAAACGGTATTTTCAGATGGTGTAACTATATTTTCATCTTTCTTCGATTTAGTTGGTGCTGTGAGTGCGGATACATTGATTACAGTGCCACGTTCATCCAAACAAGGTGTATAACTACGTTCCTCCTCGCTGATATCCTCAGTCATGTTACGAAAATCCTCAATAGTGACTGAAGATTTTTTTGGAGATTTCAGATATTCCTCATCTGAATCACTGTAAAGGTCTGCAACAAGTGATACTTTGGTTTGTTTCTTTTTCTCTTTTGTGTTTATTTTGTTATCAGCAGATTGCGATTCTGGTTGGCAGTCGGATATAATTGAAGGTTCAACATTAACAGCAGTATGTAAAGTCGATGTAGAAGTTTCATTTTCATCTTCATTACATTTTTCATCTCTAACTACGATGTCTTCTGCATCTCCAGTAGACTTTTCTTTCAACGAATCTTCCTTGCCCGCACATCCAGTTACATCTATTTGGAAACAAAGGGTATTAAATTCAAGCACAGCATTTGTACATACAACAGCAAATTGTATTTTTATGATGTGACTATATTTCGTTCCTCAGTGCACTATCTCACAGACTGTATTTGATTTTTTAACTGTCTTTTAACCCGTTTCGAAGTTAATAAAACTGCAACGATTCTAAAGATATTGCAAAAAAACTATTCATCTCTAGACGTGGCAACTGGCAGCATTACATTCTATTACACATATTGAAACAGAATAAAAGGAGTTGTATGCACACTTCAAGGAGATATAAGTTTACAACATTTCAGCTGTCTATCTTAAATTTTGTTTTTATTTTAGGAAAATTTTAAATAGAGCATTTCCATCATTTTGTATCGACTATGATTGTTCCGACACTGCAGCTGTTATCTAAATCTAAATAGCAAATTTTATTCAAATCGGCTGAAGCTTTGAGTTATTCTATTTGAACACATTCACATAGACATTTTTCAAACACCAGTTTTGGAATCAAAGAACTCTGAAATGTGCTTCCCAGGCAAAATTTCGAAAATGTTCAAGAATCCTGTATCTTCGTACAAAAAAGTTAGAGAAAAATAAATTGACAAAAAGAGTATTAAACAACTAAAAGGATAAAAGAAGCAGTCAATTTACAATTTTATAAAACTACATACATATGTTCTAATTATCTAAATCTCGATAAATCTATATTGAAATTTTGATATAACTATATTATTAACTATATACATTTAACTGAACATTTTCTATCGGCCAAAGAATTTTGATGATCCAATAAAATTTAAACATATGCAGAAACGCAATTACTAGCCAACAATGAGAACATTTACTTTTATTTCCTCGTGAAAAAATGTATAATAACATATGATTTAAATTTGAAATTGCTTATAGGAATAAATATAATCATCCTGGAAAACTACTGTTCTCACCTACACCGTTCAATAGCAAAATAAATATACATGATTCCAAACTCAACTATTATGCTACAATATGTATTTATACTTACCATTTTCTGTTTCTACTTTATCAATTTGTATGAGCTTATCTGAACCAGAATTCCTATCTTCGTCAGCTGTTATTTCTTCTATCCTCTCCTCCTGAGATAGAGATATATGGACATCTTGCACTATGTCCTCATTTAAATTTACCTCCAACTCCTTGACATGTTTCTTAGGATATTCTTTCGGCAATTCAATCTCATTTAACATTTCATCTTTTTCAATAAGTTCCTCTAATTCCTTTGGTGGCTCTGGAGGTTGTTCAATTTCATCGCAACTCAATTGAACTAAATCAGCATCGTCTTGCGTCGATTGTACATCGTTATCTTGTTCTAATTCTAAACTTCTAGCTAATTCGATCATTCGTTTCGAGCCGATCAAAGGAATACCAAAAGAAGCATCAAAGCACGATGAGCTTGATTTATTGGCGTCGGTGCTTAATAAAACCACATCGGTAGTCTGTAATAAAAATTTAACGGATATATGCAATAATTTAGTAGCATTGACAGATTTCTATTCAAGAACCGGTGAAAACATTTCTAGCAATCACGTATAAAAACAAGTTTAAAATTTGATAAGGGGCTGTATTGTTCTTCACTGTTTTTGTCTTTGATGTAATAATGACGCAGAAGAAAATAGTGTTCTTAAGGCGTTAGATATACTTTGTTATAAAGTAAACCGGGCTTGCAGAAAGGATGTAAATTATAATCTCTTGTAGAGACTTGCATCTCTTGTAGAGACTTGCAGTTCGTATATGTTCCCTCCACACCAATTATGTTACTACGGTAGACAAGCCTGTTTATAACGCCATTATATTGGATGACGTAGAACCATGGAAAGAGAGTAGTGAAACGCAAAACAAAAAGGGACTCAAAAATGCCTTGATTGACGCCCTATGAAAAGGAACTGGGTTCATTATTTCACGTTTCTTGTCAGATCAAATGATAATAAGAGTTAATCAATGCGTCCAAAATATTTTTATGCAATTCGCTAACATTCCGTGGACTTTTAAAGCTCTCGATTTGTTCGAAAATCAAAATATGTGGTGTGCTCTCAAATGCCTCCATTTAATCTATTTATGCCATGGAAGGTTGCGGTTATTATATTGGATTGCGTCTTGAATGACACAAAGACTATTATATCATTTTTTGTAAACGATATTTTTAGAGCCACATTATTTATAGCTATGTCCCAAAATGGGTTGTATTGCATGCATGTAATATTCTCTTATTTAAAGAAGCTGGTAAATATATTATAATAAGCGTTTTGGTGAGTGATCGACTTATATTTAAGATCAGATAAGGCTTCTTTTTTTTTAAATAACTCTCCACTTCTCCGTTGAGATATGGTGTATTCTCCGACCGGATGTGCTTGCGTAGACGTTGTTTCCACTAACAATGTAACGCTGCCCGGTTCTGTCACGGTAAAATTCTTTCTATCTTTTAATGCTTGTTTATTCCATCCTCTTTTATAGACAGACCTCTCAATAAAAGATGTGCTGCCTCTAGATGTCCCGATTCTAGGCGTGACGCGCAGAAAAGGTGTTATGATGAATCACGTCATCTCCGGAGTCTATACATGCCATGGTATTGTGTCCTAGTAGTTTTCTCCAGAAAATTTGTGCAGGGAATAACCATGAATAACGTCCTGAATAACCTACTTGTTTTAGAAAAATCATAGAAAGTTTGTAATGGAAGGAAAAGTTGTTATTAATAAATTTAATTTTCAAGCAGACTTTTCTGATGACTTGCGGCAAGCACAAAACTTGCCTTTGTGATTTTGCTTAATCGTAATTCAAATGACTTAATTAAGCTTATGGTATAGAGATCTAATGTTCTTTATGATGTAGAGTAGTTTTCGAGTTATTTTCTACCGCTACTAATGTAGTTTATCACACTTTGCGAAATAAACTTTTAATTTGTCGCTCCAATTTCTTCCATTGGGCAATTTCAAAAGAGTTAGACATAGTAGCAAGTTTACTATCTGGGAGTAATTCTAAAGTGCCTTGGAAACGTGTTGATTGACGCTTAGTAAACTAACATTTGGATGTAATTTTCCATCTAGACCGGTGGTTACATTGTCTTGTCTAGATGCCTCAATGTACCCATTTACAAACAAATTAAGCGATTCGACACAGATAATGTCGGAGTTTTTCGGTTCGTTATCTTCACAATTAGTACTTATGTGTCAAGATAAGCAAAAATCTGAAAGATGTTGCTTGGGCATGTTAATGTGCTCGGAATGCAAATCCACACAAATCTCATGGATCCTATTCATGCAACGTTTTGTTGTGGCTTAAATTTGATTAAATTATATTGGAGTCTTCCTGCCGACTCTAGGTGCTCGATCCCAGTGCTGGACTGAGATCTTACCTAGTTAGAAAACTTTCAGGCTGGAGAGAAGGTCCAAAAGAAATCTGTGAAATTTTATTCGATGATCTTCAACCCTCAGCTATTCGAGTACGTGAGTACGCTGCAATAGAAACTGCAATTTCTAATTGACGTTCAGAACGGCGATGCATTAATTATTACTATCACTATTATTAATATATTCCAAAAATACTTCAGCAGCACTCGTTAAAATATTAAACAACTATAGTACTACATAATGATAATTAGTTTTCTGTGCATTGAAAACCTTTTATTTTTTTTAATAACGGAATAAATGTTATTTTTAAGATTCAGATAATTTTGCTACATCAACAGATATCAAATAAATCTTAACTAAATAAATGTGCAGACTAATAAATGTTAACTATTTGTGTTCCAAATACGAAGGATTTAAACAAATAAAAACGGAAATAAGTTCATTCAAATTAAACAAACCTTAGCTATAGCCATACTTTCTGACGAATAAATACTATAATTCGGACAATCCTCATCCGAAGATTCTAAATCTTCCAAGGGATCGTACTTATCATCATTACTCGATTGCACTTTGCCGGATTGTATATCACTGCTAGTCATTGCAGTTGAATAAATTGAAGTCGAAATTGTTGGAACGTCAAGTGATAATCGTGCAACACCAAATTCATTCGCAGCACTTGATACAGCTAAGTCAACTGTTGATGTAACCATTTCATTTTGCTCGTTATCGCGCGGAGTAGACGGTCCGCTCTTGTCATCCTGCTTCTCGGTATCAATTACTAGATCTACATCACTGTTGGGCTCATCGTCGCTTGGCACTGTCGGTTCAATAGGCGGTTGAACAGGCACCGGAGAACTTAAATTACAATAACAATTGATATTACATTCATTCTCTCTAATTATTTTAAGCTTCTAGAGCTTATATAGCTTAAATATTTTAGAAACAAATAAATTTAAAAAGTTTCCATAAGTGTACATAGGGCAAATATATAGTGGAACAGTAAATATACTGATTTCTTATATCACACTTAATGACGCTGAATCTGATGATGTAAGTTATCGATATTCAATATCCTTTAAAGATTGTTATTATTTCAGTTAATTCATTCATAATGTATTAATGAATATAGTACTGAGTATACAGAATAGAAACAGAACCCTCACTAAATAGATGATTTCCATATAGAACAACGATATCGAATCACGTTACATGTAGTGTAGCAAACCTTAAGTATTTTAATGAAAAATAAATTTCTGGCCTTTATAAAAACCAGAAGTCAAAATAACTTCTGAAGAAATTTAAAACAAGTTTTAAAAAGGCCATTTAGCATAATAAAAGCTTAATTATCTACGACTTAGTACATCATTCTCTTAGACATAGTTTAATTTTTCTTGGCAATGACATAACAATAAGAATTATTGATATAGGTTGATCATTTTTAATTTTATTGTTCTTCCTAGGGCCTATAATGTAACACCAAGCCTCCTATCACATATAAAATATTCCAACCTGAGCCGAAATGTGACGTTGGTTCAGAATGTTATGTCCCATTGTTTTGGAAACAATGCAAACAATGTATAGTTTCCATGGAAACAATGCATAGTTTCCATTGTTTTGGAAACAATGCATAGTTTCCATTGTTTTGGAAACAATGGAAACTATGCATGCTAAGACAACATGTGCTCATGTGCTTGGTTCACGTTACTCAACTGAATAATTTGGGTTACTCAACTGAATGATTTGAGTAACAACGGCAGACAGTTCTTCAAAAGACAGAAATTACGCCCACGTGTAGATTTCCTCAACTTTAAGAACAAGTTCAAATCCAAGGCCGAATTAGGAAAGATGAATCAATATTTTCCAACCATATTTGCGCAGCTTATTGGTTATAACACATCAAATTATAGTCGAGTGTTGTTATGAAGAGTAAGTCCAGTCACGAGCAATTGGGATCAGTTTGTGTGTAATATTTGTGTAGCATTTACATGAACGCACAATACACAGCGTGACAGTCATTCTAGATGTGTCTGCCAATATGATTCCTTGTTAATCATAATCAAAATCATCGTTTTTCTTTGTACGGAACCTGACGCTCTACACTTATTGAACTGTGAATTCAACTGTGGTGCAAAATCTCTAAAACATGTTTCAGCAATAATTCGACACAAGATTGCCTAACCTTCAATATCGAATCGTTCTTAAAGTAAGATTACTATGTGGAGACATTTCTGCGTTTGTTCATCAATTATCAATTTATCAATCCAACCCACCAATCCAATACTGAGATACATGGAATCCCCGTGGCCTCAGAAATTTATAACAAGTCAAAATATAATCATCCGCCACAAGTTTCACACTTTTTTTCATCTGTTGCTGGCTTCGTCTTGCATTATTAGCTATGGAGACTATGAACATGAAAATGATTATCCCCAGAAAACTGTTAACGCATAACTAATAACTCTTCACAAATTTTATTCGAAGCATGGCAAAAAATTCACTCGAAACACAATGGGTGAATTATTCGGCATGCTTCAATGAAATTTGTGATTAGTTAACAGTTATGAGTTAACAAATGGCAAGAAACACAACAGATTTCTGTGAGAATTTTGATCTAAATGTACGATCTTTAATCTACAGTACAGTACCTGAGACACTTGTGCGCTTCATTTATAGATCTCGTTATATCAATAAAAATACTACGCTTTGAAATAATAAAAAAACATATGTACGTGTTTTTTAAGCATTCAACACTAAAGAAAATTTGTTTCGTGTTGCCACCAAATCCGCAGCACTGCCAAATTGTGCATCATTTATAAAATTTACCTCGTATTTAGCAGTATAGCAAGTTTTTGTTATGGTGCCCGTCATGCAATAGCTACACAGAAAAACGGTTCAATATCGTGCATCAGCTCTCCAAATAATCTTTCTTATTGATTAATATTTATATGTTTAATATTGTATTAAAAAGTCACCTTATTAAAATATATTCCATTATATTTCAAATTATTGATAACTTTAATTAAAGTAAATGCTGAAGCTACGATAAATAAAATTTAAATACAATTAATGGAATAATTCGCTGGTATATTAACCTGAGCGAGCAAGTTTATATCCCCGTGAGTAAGCGGAGAGGTGTGTCTCCGCAAAGACGATCTTTAAAGGCCTCCAGAATATTACTATAAATCAAAATATTAAGAATTATGCTCACCAACTTGGTTGAGGTTGTTCGTCTAAATCTTCTTCTTTGCTAGTAGTAACAGTCTCAATGTCACTGTAGATGTCTAGTTCCGATTCGGATGTGCGATGTGGCCTTGGATTCGATTCTTGTCTCAAGGGCCTTAAGTAATTATTGCGATTGTAGTTGTTATTACTATTGCTAGGTCCTGGCATTGAATAATCCTGCGGTTGGTCTTGAAAATTTGTCGAACCGTTGTAACCTGTAAGTCACACATTTTGCAAAACATATTACATCAGCCATAGAACGATAGATGCAACAATTATTCCGACCATTGCTGATTAAAATTATTTTCAAATTTATATTAAATAAAACGTTGAATATTGGGTCTTTTGAGATATTATAATTGTAAACTGAAATTATCTACATCAATAGCCCTCACACAATAAAAATTAATAAACTTGTGGAAATCTTCTAAATATAGTATTTACAATAACATTACAAACATAATTCAGTAATAAAGTTAAAATATTTACTTACCAGAACCTCCTCCATAATTTCCAGATGTGCTCACATTTGAAGACCGCATATTATTATAATTGTAATTTCTGTTGTAACCACCAGAATTATATCCACCGTACGAAGATCGTCCTCTATTATTTTGACCACTATTATTATTACTATTATAGCCATAATTATTATTTCTATAATTATTATACATCGGTGCACTTTTTAATCTCAAATTTTTCGGATCGTTCAAATCGACACGATCATTGTTTGTAGTACTTTTTGAATCTTTACTAGTTGGCAGCGTTTGATCAGAAATATTAACTTTAATTGATCCGTCGCCTCCAACTGGTAGTACATTTTTGGAATGGAGTTTTGTTTGGGAATCCAATATACTCTCAAGCAGATTACTACCACCACTAGAGTTCCGTGCGGTAGTGGTTATTGGTGCCAGTAAACGTTGTTTGCGATTGATTATACGTCTTAATGTTGCCGCATCGGAAGCATTTGGTCGCCGTGGGGCAAAGAATACACTGGGACCCGCGCCACTAGTGCTTGTTGCACCATCTTCACGTTCCGAATCAGTATCGCTGAAATAATCGAGGCTGTCACGAGGGCCAAACAAATGTAGAGTTGGAATGCCTAAAATCCAATACAATTATAAAGCTCATACAGAAATGCAGATTTTTGTACCAACGTATCATGGTGCTCAGAGTCGAAAATAAAGTTTTACATGCATATACAAGATTTAAATTACCAGCACTATATCGATCATTATTAATATTTTCAGTGACAGGATTAGTTTTAACATCTGGAATGTATTGAGATCCCTGTTTCGGTGGCTTGCACATACCCAATTGAGCAGCTAGACGTTTCTTAACAGTTTGTGGTTGAGCAGCACGACGTGCCAACTTATACTGGCGATTCCTACGTCTGCGCCGTCTGGAATAATTTTCAAACATAATTTAAACATGATTAAAATTAAATATATAAAAAGAAATGTAATATTAAAAATTTACGACAACACGATTGCTAACCAATTCTACTTACTTAAAACTTTCTTTAATAGTTCTTTGAAAACCCCATAAAGAAATAAAGTACACGTTTAATTTTTGATGTTGAATATGCCCTACTTTTTATCAAATTTTGTATATTGCAGTTCTACAAAAATAGCAAATAGCATTAACCAATCGTTATTCTTAAAACCTGTGATAGAACAAGAGGTACTAACTCCACTAAGAAAATTAAAAAATAACGCCCTGGCAATGACCTATTAACAAGTAAAATATTGAAATGTATAGCTCAATCAATTGCTAAACTTTTGTCTTACATTTTCAAGAAGTGTATTGAAAGTGGGTATTATCCTAAGCAATTCAAAGAAGCAATAGTTAAACCTCTATATAAGTCGGGTGATAAAGAAATAATACTCAATTCTAAACCAATTTCCTTAATAACTAATTTATCCAAAATATTTGAATAACTCATAAAAATGCGGTTATTATCATGTTTGGAAAAACATAACATTTTAAATGAAAATCAATTCGGATTTAGGGCATAAAAAGTACAGAAGACGCAATGGCATACCTAACTGGTAAAATATATCATTGTTTGGATACAGCAATACCATCTTTAGCCATATTTTTGGATTTGGCAAAGGCCTTTGATACAGTAGACCACAAAAAGCGTAATGAAAAATTATATAATATGGGAATCGCCTAGCGTACCAATTAATGCAAAGTTACCTAACAGACAGACAACAGGTTGTAGACGTGAACGGAGTTAAGAGTGAACCTCTAAAAGTTACATATGGTGTTCCTCAAGGCACAGTATTAGGCCCTATCTTATTTCTCATCTATATTAACACTATATTTGATGTTAAAATGGAAGCAGATATAATGTGTTATGCTGATGACACAGTGTTGTTTCTACAGGGCATCAACTGGCAAAATGTTTTACTCAAGGCACAAAATTGCATCTCTTCAATAAAATCTTGGTTAGACAAAAATTCTCTATTACTGAACGTCGCTAAAAGTAAATTTGTCATGTTTTCATCGAAAAAACTGGATTACCTAATATTAAAAGTACATAACTGATTGTATTACAAATAAATGTCAATGTATAACCCTAATAGAACGTCAAGAATTTTATAAATATGTGGGTATTTATACCGACTCTAATATGACATGGTGTAAACAGTCGCAATATGTATCACACTCCGTACGCTGTATGTCTTATGTTCCAAAGACTTAAACACATACTTACAACAAAGCTACTAAGGACAGTGTACTTCGCTTTATTACAATCAATTCTTACATATGGTATCTTATTATGGGGATGTTGTAACGAAAGCACATCAAGAGAGTAGAAGTAGCCCAAAAATTGATAATTAAGATCATCTACAATAAACCATAAAGGTACTCATCTAGACTTGTTGGTGGAAACAGAACTCTTAAGTCTTAAACAGTTATATATATTGTCGATATTAAAGTTTTACTTCAGGCACAAAACACATTTAACTCTTAACTTTTAGTGAACATAATTATTACAATATTGTCAATTAACATATTGAAAGTCTCATAAATAAATTCTGATTTAATTATGCGCCAACAATCACTATCTTTTTAAATAAATGTCAAAGAAATAACACGTTTGGTCACATACAAAC
>WYDF02005929.1:0-13895 GCA_009867245.2 Adranes taylori
CCTGCATATCTGTTGAGAACGATAGTCCAAGGGATTCGGACGCTTTTCTTGCAGCCTTATATAGAAATGACCCAACAGCCGCTAATTCATGCTCATGCACAAATTTCATAAGGGGTCCTCTAGGTTGTTGATAACCATGTTAGCCATTCCAATTACCATACGTCCATCCATTGTCTCAATACTCAGACGACCTCGGCCACACCTTCATTTCGCGGAAGGTAAACATGAGGCACGGAAGATCTAGGATGTATGCTCCGATTAATATGCATCACTTTCCTTATAAATCGGTCAAGGATATTCAGCTCGTCGTTTCGCCATTTTATAATACCAAAACTATATAATAGTATCTGAACAGCAAGCATATTTGTGGCGACAACTTTGTTCGCTGCGTTTAATTCGGAGCGCCAAATTTTATTAATGGTGTTTTTGTACTTGCTGCTGAGAGTTTCTTTGATGTTGACTGTATCATGTATATGACTTTCACTCATACCAAGATACAGGTATCTCTAATCAACCTTAAGGTGTGAGAAGGTTGATCCATCGGCAAGCTGAATATCGGCCCTTTCTATATCCGGTCTTCCTTTTCTGAGATGGATCACTACGCATTTATCTAATCCAAATGTTATACCAATGTCCTTAGTGTACCTGGTGACTATGTTTAAGGAGTTGGCCAACCCCTTTTCGCCGGGAAAAAGTTTTAAGTCATCCATATAAAACAGATGAATTATGCTGTGTATCCGACTACCTGGTTTTACACATGAGTATCCTTTCAAGCGACGTAAATCTACGGATTGGGGGAGTAGTGAAATGCAAAACAACAGACGGCTTAGGGAGTCGTCTTTGAAAATGCCACTTTGGTAACGGACTGAGTTTTTAACATCGGTTTTCTTCCCATCGGTAAGCTTCTTTACATCGGTAAGCTTTAATGACAAAGCGAGTTGACGATTGCGACATGAGTGTTTGTGTGCAATTCACTAATCTCTAATCGGAGTTTCCTTTTGACTTGCAATTGCACACGAAGTTGGTCAATGTGCTTTTGTTTAATAGTTACTAAAATAACTTTATTGAATGTGTGGTGTGCAGACCGGATCTCTTTTATGATCTTTCGAATTTTTTGAATGTATTTTCTCCCACTAATTATATAATCCATCACACTTTGCTGTCTTGAAATCTCCTGTCGATTTGCTTTAATTTATCCCTCCAGCTTCTTCCTCTTATTAGGTAATTTCTGCAAATTTGGGTCACTTTGACGCTTCCCTTCCGGAACTAATTCTAAAGTGGCCTCATACACATTTTGATTTATGCGTAATAAGTCGGAATTAGGATGGATTCTCTCCTCTAACACACGGATAACACTGATAATATCTTTTGATTTCGCCAAGAATTTAGAAAAATGATGGTGTTGTCTTGCCTTTAAAACATCAATGGACCTGTACGCAGCATCATATGCAGTGGCCGGTTCTGCGCAGATCTTGTTTGGGCCATTTACGTCTTCATCATTATCATCCAGCAATAATTGATAATGCTGTCTTTTAAGATACTAGTCTACGTAGTCCCGAAGATGTAGTTTGGGCATATCTGAGTGTTCAGGATGCATACCAGCCAGATAGTATACATCCTGTTCATGTAGCCTTCCTTAGCGGGTTCGCTCAATTCATAGGCGCGCATTAAATCCTAACGCAGCCTCTCTGTCCACTCTAGGCGCTCGGTCTCGGCTTTGGACTCAGTTCCTCCCTCGTTAGAGAATCTGCGTCTCGAGCTACAGGCAACAGAGGAACTAGTTTCTGTTTTATTGTTTGAAACTAAGTGTCTAGTTTGTTCAGGAGAGTTAACCCGTAAGAAACCTGTGAAATTTTGTCAGCGGGAGATATTGTGCCGCTGTAGACAAACCCAAGGGTATTTCACAGTTTAGGGGCTAGGGAGTGGCCGGCAAGCAATGTGCTCCCTTTTGTTGTCAGCAGGCCATTGGCGTAATATGATCTTCTTCCTCCCTTAAGCGATTCAGGTACGTGGGTACGATATAGTGACCCAACAGTTATCAGCTGATCTACATAACAATATATTAATTGCATCAACATAAAACATTCTTGCCACTAATTTTCGATTCATTCATAAATATCAACTAATGTACTGTATATTAATTTTTGTATGGAATAAAATCGCACGTAAATTGATATATGATCATTTATTTTTTATAAATTGATACTACGTCGGAGGAGAATTTAATTTGAATTGTTATGGATATCAGTTTGCAATTTTGTAGTCCACACCAGGATCTGCTGTGCTATTTATCAAGTGTATCCGTATATGCGATCTTTGGCACAAATTTTGCAGTCAAAATTGTCATTTCCACAATTGAAGAAGTTGCTTGCCTCTGAATTATTCCTTACTAAAGTGCTCATCGATTGACTCCAATAAATTCATGAGACCTCCATCAACACAGATTTTTATTCTATCTGTTGTCTACTCCATGCTAGCTAAATTTACTAATGTACTAAATTTGCTAAAGGAAATTAATATTGTGCATCAAGCGATTCACTTTCATATTTTCATTATGTAAACCTTGAAGATTTTATAGACATTTTTTTATAGTTACTATACATTTAGCAAATGTGTGCCTTCCAATAATAACTGTTCAAAATTAATATCATTATGCTTTGGAAATTTGATTAACACAGATTTTATAACAACATGAGTTATATTAAAATTTTATTACAATGCGTGTTATTCGGAAATAATAATAAAAAGTTATAAATATTATTTAATGTGTATTTAAGTTATATTTCATGTATCGTACCTGCATTATGCTAATGTTTGCTGCAGTTTGATGATAAATAGTAAATAAAATACAACATGAGTTCTATTTTTATATAATTAAAATAACCGTACTTCCAAATTTATGTCTGAATGCAATGTCGTAACAGTTGTATGTATAGCGGTCAAATTGGTTTCTACTCTACAATGTGGCACGATAAATTGACATTAACTTTGCTTCTCCTTATTGCACACCTTTTTTATTAATGTTATGTTTTGTTTATAAGTTGATCTTAAGTCAACATGATTGTTACACGTCTAACGTATTAGATTACAATAGTAGTCACCATGTCAAAGGAATACGATATTAGAGCACCTATAACTTTGGACTGCACGTAGTGCGAACCGCTAAGGATATTGCGCACTTCAATAACATTTCTGAACGTACGTTTACAATATGAAGAAGGTATATGGTGCTGATCCTAATCTTGCCATATCAACAAGGAAAAAGCATAAGGGACGCAAGGATCGCATAAGTCCAAATATCGCATAAGAGAAGATTCGGATGGTAGCAGCAAGAATCGCATAAGCGAAAATTTCAGGTACAGATATTATGTTCCTAGAAGATGTCAGTTTATGACGCGCGCCAGACAAAGAAAAGAACAAAGAAATTACATCCTGTTCATGTACCTCCTGTATCTAACAAAGCTGAAAAATCCCAAAGACAAAAATGCTCAGATTTTCTTATTTGATGAAAAGAATTTTCAGTAGAACTAGTTCACAGGGAAAACAACAGATGGCTCCGTAAAAATTCAAATATACTCCCAATAGTCTTAAAAAATTTCTTACTACAGTAATGGATTTGGCTGTAATCAGCAATGAAGGAGATATCATAACTCCACATTTTCTTCCTGAACCAAATCTCAAATAGAAGAACTTTTCTCTTTCAAAAAGATGGTGCACCAGTCTATAATGTCAAAAATGTGAAAACATTTTGCAGGTGTCAATGTTCTAAATTCTGGTAAAAGGAAATTTGGCAACCTGGTTCACCAAATTATTATGTATCTTCTAGTTCACTCCTCGTTCACCAGATTATTATGTATCTAAGGGATCATGTAGCGTTTGTGTGAGAGATGCTAATAAAGAAACGCATCCCAATAAAAAGTTAGTTAAAGCATCGGTCATCACCGTGCTAAGTCGGTCTGTAATATTTTCTACAATGCTATTAGCCGAAATCCTTGCAAAGTGATAGTCTAAATGAAATTATCATTCAGTTAATATATAAATTAGGAATCTGTAATATTGTCACGTTTATTTTTGATTAAAAGTACTACTCCCCAAGTTACAAGTAAGAGAGGACCTTTTGTATGGAGTACGTAGCGAATCTATCATGCCCTAGGTACCGTGTCGTACAATACTTATAAAATGCGCTTCACTTTAATATCCACTTTAATTTACCTACTACTAAATGAAGTTATAACTTTATCAAGTTATAAACCCCCAGTTTTCTAACACTGTTCAGAATAAAACAAAAGACTTTGCCCTTGGTAGGGTTACGAGTAAGTACTTTCTTTACTTAATTTTACTAGATTAACATTAATTTAAGTAAATTGTGTTCAACCCTAACAACGACAATGACTCATTTAGTAGCTTTCTTACCCTGTTATCAAATGATCGCAAGTTTTCATTTGTTTGGTGGCGTCAACGGATAAGATCTGATTGAATTTGCGCTACAGAACGGTTCTCTAAAAATTGCTCCTACGAAACCTTCTTAAGGTCTGCCCAATTATCATAAGTTCTATATTTAGTTATATTATAAGCTGGACTGGATAACTTTGATTTAATTAGATTGAGTAAAAGCGGTTCATCAGCCGCATTTGCCACATCGGCATTTACAATTTCGCAGCAAGATAAAGATTTGTGAAATTCGGATCTGTTATCCTTAAATTCGGGGATAATTTTTAATGCATGATCAAATTTTAGCTTAGGCACTTCCTGTTAGAGAGTCGTCGGGGTTAGAATTCTTAATTTTGACATGAGCGAATATAAGTTGGAATTTTGAAATTAAAGAGGTTTATTTATAATTAACTATATCTATAAATTAAACAACAAAATCTGTAAACTTGCACAAGTTTAACGTTTTATGAATGTAATATAAAGGACTTAAGTTTGAAAAGAAGGATTTATCATTAAAGAACTTAAGTCAGTAAGATTTTTATATGTAAACTTATAAATTCGTTATTTTCTGAATGCTTTTTAACAGATTCGAATTAATTAATTTTTTAACTTATCGCCAGCAACTCTTTTTATTATCTAAGGCAAAATACTTAAGACTATTTAAAAGATATATTTCTATTTTAGCGTATAATTACACTTTTCAAACGTTTTTAAAATAAAAAAAGTTTATATATTTTGTACTCGCTAATTAACTTATTAAAATTATTTAAAAAACAATTTATTAAAGCGTACGCAAAATAATTTATATAGAACAATCAATTTCCTAATCAACGCATTATTTAATTTTTAAAATGATTATTCAAATGTTTTATCTAAATATACGAGGAAGGTTCAAATAAATATATATTATATACTACACAACATTTATCGCCGACTTTAACTTCTCTCTCACAGATGCGGCAAGTGTTTGTTGAATAATATTCAATTTGTTGCTGGTTGGTTAAAGGATTCATTGGAAAAATAGGTAGTAGATGTTCTTTGAATAGACGAATTGCATCCTTTGTTAAATAATTGATAAAATCCCGTGGACAATCTAAACCTGTATATGACTCAAACTTTGTTAGAGAAACATTGTGGTTAATTAAATATGCGAAAGATCAGGCGACATGTTTTTCAGTATGGAAAGTTTGAGAAGGAGATGGACACCAGTCGAAATGGGGGTTTGTATTGCCTCGAAATCATCATATACAACGAAAGAGACTTCAGCCTGTTTTTATGGTCTGAGAATTCCAATACATTCCTTAGGCGTTCAAACCCATTACATAATCTGGTGACATAAATGCTTTTCCGTGAATTAAAGAAAATTAGGCAACCATCACAAATGTTTGTCGCAATATATTATGAGGACATAATGGGATTGAGAATTGGATTCTATCAGAAGCAAATTAACGTGATGAGCACATTTCAGAGAAGTATAGTGGAGAGGACCGACAATATTATATTCGCTCTTCTTTTTATCTGAGAGCTCTTCCAAGCCGTAAACATCACTCTTATATCATTCAATTCCTCAAACTTTTTAATGTCACATAGTTTCGTTGGAAAACTAATATTATATAATTTTAAAATACTTGAATAATGCGCATAACTTGATGGTACGAATTTTTGTTGAATTTTTGTTGAATGTACAACTGCCACGATCGACCAAGCAAAGAAAGCCTTGTCGTCGACATTCTTTATATTAATGGTCGCTCTCTTTTCTTGGATAGGTTTTGGCATCTCTAAATAAGATGATTCAGCAATCGGTTGGTATTTATTGATATTTACGTCTAAATGGCTGCATTGCATGAACCTCCAACTCGAATCTCGCTATTGATACTCTTCACCCTTCGTTTTAATAATAGCACACAAATTTCCGTAAACTTTATTTAAGTTGGTATCAGCTGTTATAATCTCGAACTTGGTATTAAAGATTTTAGTTCGGGCGCCGAATCTTCTATCTAGGTTACATCGGGTTTTACATGCAATATAAAGAATTCGATGTTGGTTTTCACTCCGTCATCATGCATGTAATTTCTCCATAACGAAAGAATTTGGTCTTTAATTGCTTCCAAAAAATATATAAATATATGAGTAGGCAATGATAACGGAGCTATAATGCGATAGCTTGTCAAATGATAATGAAGTTACAATGCGATAGGTTGCCACTCTGTTCTCAAAACCCGAGTTTATCAACCACAGCCCATGTCCAAGCGGTTCCCACTCTCTCCTGTAATGCTCAAACAATTTTAAGTGACCAGCATAATTTCCGAAATTTTGAGAATGTATCGATAACTATTAAAATATATTTACATCCTTTATTTCCTCTGGCGTACTGATTTAACTGTAAAAGATCCGATTACCATGTTTTACTGAAAGCTTTGATTATTACATGTCGACTCAAATAATTTCGTCGTGCTGGCGAATGAATATCTTTTACAATTTCTACATTCACTTTACTTATTTCTATTCAAACTGATTTGAGATAACCACATCGTTCTCTTTGTGTATCATCGGTGAAGAAATTTCAGTCATAACTTCATCATAATCATCATCCTCCATGATTGGCGGATTAAGAATTGGAGGCCGTGTTTTTCTAATGTTTCTCTCATTTCGCTTATAAATAAAACCTTTTAGAGTTTCTAGATCTTTCTCATTACCATTTATCTGACTATAGTTTTGACTTGCAATATATTTCACAGATAGGAAATTTTCAGAAACTTGTGCTTGGACGTCAATTGTTGAAATCTCTATGAAAGATCACTTGACAAATTAATGGAATATTCATCGATTTTTTTTCTAATTCCGATGAAACTTCATATTCGAATTTAACAGAATATTGATCGAATTCAGATTTTATATAAAATTGATCGTTGATGGTAGATGATAATAGCTAGATGATAATAGCATAGCTAGATCTGAATATTGTTTTGTGCAAGCATCTTTCTCGGCAATCGGTGTTGCTAGATTTCTTAAAAGATTTTAAATATCGTACTTTCCAACCGATATTAGGAGAAATCCTTTACCGGGAGGTCTGTGTGTTGTACGAGACGAAGACCATGAAGACGATGATATTTCACTCAAATAAGATTTACTAAATTTATCTATACTCATCTTTTGCCGATGTTTTCACTTAAAAAGTTTCAAATGAACTAACCAATATAGCCATTTTCTCTCAATTCTTCAACGATTGCAAGGATTTCATTATCCCACGTAAATTACCGGCATCTCTTGCTGCATATAATAATGCTAAGCGATCAACTAATTCGTTAATATTGTTCCAATATGTGATCCTCGATCGTTCTTCTGGATCTGCATGCTATTCGAAATTGTCAATTGTTTTACGCTTCAACGATTTTCCAAATTGATTTGGTTCCTGATCCAGATAGCGTTGTTGGTGTATTCGATGTTTAATAATTCGACGACATTTCGTTGAGCTACCTTCACAAAATCCCTTTGTTGGATCAATACCACGATACATTGTATTCATATCTAATAAAATGTTTATACAGTTTCTCGCATGGTTCTGATCATAAGATTTTGATTCGGAACGAAATAAGCGTAAAGACCTTTCGTAATAGGATATTTCCTATTGTTTATTACCATACTGCCATCTTTATGAAAATCTATTTCGGCATTACCAATTATAAAATTGTCTGTTTTAAAGCTATACCTAAGTCCAGTAAGTGTTTTATCATAATCATCAGTATATGCATGATTTGCTAATATCTCTTCAATATATTATCAAGAGAATTGGCGGATATTCTATGAGAAAACGATTTAAAGCAGCATTTGAAGTTCATTTGTTTAAACTAGATTTGTATTCAGAATCTTCCAGGTTCCTAACTTGATCGCCAGCATCATGTGTTGATGTAGACAGTGGATTGTAAGCAAACTGTTCTTCACGCTATGGAGTAATTGATTTCAAAGTTACACGTCTTGTACTGAAAGCGGAAATTATACGACCTAATAAGCGGGAATTATACGACCTAATAATGATGATAATGATGTAGTAGGTTTCTTAAATTCTTCATCACGTTCCTTGCCTGTTATTTTTTGTGCGGAAGAAGAAGATGGTAGTAAAATTTCATTTGTTTTCTTTTTATCACGACTCATCGAAGCTGACGTAGATGCCAATGGTCCCAAGATTGATTTGTATAGTTTCTTTAAAGTTGCATCATCTTCGTCAATTCCAAAGTTTTATTGGAAGCACTTTTTGTGTATAACGTTGCGAAATTTTATAATTTTCTGTAAAGTTTCGCGTTCTTTATTCATTCTGCTGTTTTTGATTCTCGTCTACATCAACCATGAATAGATCGAACTTGTTCCAATAACGACCTTTATTTATATCAGAATCTTTACAGATTGTTAAAAATCCATACTTGTCTTTCCACCGCTCTTCGGTCATTGTTTAGAACTGTTGGAAACTCATGTCCGTGCCAGAACGATTCTGATATTATGCGCGAAAGATTTAAATAATCCATTTTGAAAAGCACAATAAGATTTCCGTTATCGCGACAGAGTTGTTTTGGAATTGCGGAGTAAGTTTACGCCAAGTAGAAAGAATCGATATTGTTATGTCCACCCATCGAAAGTAATCTTTTATCTTTTCCTGTCGCTCACAAGAAACATCGTCGAATATGAAAATAGAGTTTGGTCGCGATTCGCTCGGCGCTAGGATTTCCATATTTTCGTTGAAAAATACTACTGTTAGGCTGATATAAAGATTTCGAGTAAACATAAATCTTTTCAGATCGTAATCCGTTCGGCGCATACAGTAAAGTAAACATCTCGTTTGTCTTTCCGCAGCCTATCCGACAATAAGTCCGCGAATAGAATATGGAAGACGAGATCCATATCGGTGTTTCGTTTCACTCGAGAACGATGATTTCAGCAAATCCATATCCACTGATAATTGTTCACTTTGTTTAATAGCATGCATGATGGCGACTATGGATAGATTAATCGCAAAAAAATCTGGACTCTTATATATATATAGCAAGCGCAAACCCCGATTTAAATTCAAATCTATTGGGCGAAATGTGAAGGTTTAGTTAATACTTTAATTAACAAGCTACTGTCGATTGAATTACATCTACAGTCATATAAATACTGCCGTCCAGGTACTAAACTATCCAAACGCTTAAAACGTGGCGATGCTGGTATAAATTCATTGGATGCTGTAAAAAACACCACATTGCATATTCGCAGTTGAAGACTGTAGAAGAGCGTCATAAAGCATATAAAGTGTTAGAATATATTACCTCGCAAAGACTGAAATCACGAGACTTCAAGTTTGTTGGTACTACTTATTCGTTGGTAGTATGATGAAAATAACTATGATGAAAACCAACTCAGAATGGTAATTCGGAAAAACAGAAATCGGTCGCGTTTCGTAGCGGTGTCGTCATAAAAGCGCGTAATGCTTTTCGAAAATTGCGAAAAGTGAAAGATTTAAAACATGCTGTTAAGATTGCTCTTACGCAGCTCGGGTTTCGGTGAAGAAAGTCGGGGGTCGTAAGATTGTCCGAATGCCTAGAATTATTCCAATTCCTAAAGAAGCCGGAATTCTACCTTTTCTACTGGGTAATATGCCGCGGTGCCCTTGCAGACGGTTCTAGCGCCGTCTATAATGCCATCAAGAATTCATCTAATGCTAGGAAGAATCTGGCCGAGACGCGAAGGCATACTGAAACGATGGAATAGATTGCGCTCGATGGAAAGAAAGGTTCCGGGGTATATTTGAAGCCCTACCACAAAGGCTTGGGATTATATTTGCGTCCGTATAATCAAAAACCTAATAAACTTACTACCCGGACGAACTTTGACGGATAATGATATTCAGAAAGCAGCAAAACAAATAATGTACTTTCGTGATGTCTTAATGTGAGATACTTCACTGAAAGCTTCGCCGCCTCGAAACAAATGTGCAGTTTTAAATTTGGATTCTATACAAGGTCTGTGCACGCATTGGGTTGCATATAGCAAGAATGGAAACCTAGTTGTATATTTTGATTCGTTTGGAAATCTTTAATCACCCTGTAAACTATTTAAGAGGTAGTGTGATTCGATCAAAGCAGCAAATAAAAATATCGAACCAAAGATAATTTGATGATTGGTAATTAATATGTTCTTCTAATTGTGATGAGGGGTTTCATCTATTTTTCTAAGTTGAAGGAGTTAAATGATTCATTGACGAAGTTCTAAGGCAGATACTGTGGTTGGATCCATTCCATGTGACGAAGATGATGAAATAAATTGTTGAATATAATAGAATATAATAACACTTTATTGCGTCGAAAATGAATGTATTTATTGTAGCAATGTAATGTCTATCCGCGGTCGCCAAAGTGGAATATTGAAACTGGCGACGATGATGCTCTTCTCGCGTTACCCTGGTGTTGGATCTGTGCCATCTCTGTTCAGCCGTTGCGTGGATGGTTGTTTGACCTACTCCTCTGACGTTGACGTTGATCTTCCATTAACGAAGTAACTGTCAAGGGTTATCAATGATCGATATGAGTGAATGGAAATAAGAAGAGAGTGATGAGGTGGCGCTTACTTGGATGCTGTGTTGATTCACAAGTGCGACTTATGCTCATTCTACACATGAATAGCTTTAGCTACCTTGGATAATTTAGCGAGTTCAAGTGTGCGACTACACTCACTCAACATCAACTAGTGTCAAACCCAAAATGCGTCTGAGGAAAGCTGGCTGAAGGGCTCCTTTTATGCGAATTTTCTGGAAAAGAAACTGCTCCTGATGCTTCGGTTGAGCTGGTGTGCTACCTAAGCCGATGGCTTTCGACGGTGTCTGCCGCAAAAAGGCGGAGTTTGAAAGAAGCCTCTACTACAAAATTCTTAGGAAAGTTATACTTTCAACCAATCAAAAGTTTCTTACTGATACGTTAAGAAAATTTAAGGATCAAAGTTGCATTATTTTGTTGACGGTTATCTAGTGAAATGCAAGTAGTGGGGATTTCTAAATGGTGACGGGTAAAACCAGAGGTGGAAATAGTAGCTTGATGCGGCCAAAATGTAAAAGTATCCTATAGAAAACGCCTCCTTCAAAAATACATTAAACTGAGATTTGAGATTTGATCCAATGAGATTTGTTGAAAGCCGAAAGGATAAACAGCTTACCCGTCATTCAGAAAAAGTGGTGGGTGAAATACTCGACGTGAAACAAAAATGTGCCGACGAAGGAAAGAAAAACGTTAAAAACGTTGTTTTAAAATGATAAAAAAACTTGCTATCGTAGAAGAAATACGTAACGTAAGTCTTAAATATATGACAAATCACCTGCAGTACATTGTAGCATAGCGTTCGTCATCGGCATACTACAAAGCTTTGAGCGACATACCGCGTGATGTGTGGACACTCACTCTTTTCGGAAAAAATCTATTTGATCTTTACTTCGATATGAGTGTCGGAACATGTGATTTTCTTGGCGGCTAATGCTGGTTTTTATTTTAACGTATTACGATTATAATATATTGTATAATTTATATTTGTTTCTTGATTTAACTAATTTATTATGATTATTTCATTGATTAGGTTGTATATTAGATTATATTTGTTGCGAATTATATTTCTTTGATGAATTAGATTAGTCAATTTAGATATATTGTTAGAGGATTTCTCATATAATTTATGATTTATTAAGGAATTGCTTGTTGCAAGTATTAATTAATTGAATTAATGAGAATACGATATCAGTACGTACTAATACGATATTTGAATGAATAATATAGAAGTATTTACCTTTACCCGGTAAGACGATGTTTAAGTAAGTAGGTGTTAATTTCGAAAATTGTGATTTAAACATGGATCATCGCATCGACATCAAAAAATGTTTAATTCTAGCATATGTTCTGGACGTATGGGTTGTACTGGAGAGGAAACTCATAGCATATTAGTCATGTATTATTCATGCATATTCTACTCCTGATGAACATAGTGGTTGTAATATACCAGGAATACATCTAAATCATTGTCAAGATTGAGACCAAGGATATTTGCCTATAGCTAATTCGTCGACAGTGAATTTATTCACTGCTCTTGCACACGAAATTGGTCACGCTCTTGGAATATCACATAGTTCTGGAAGAAATTCAATTATGCATCCTTGGTACCACTCTAAGAATGCAGTATCGTTATATGAAGACGATACCATACAAAGTTTGAATAGCACTTTGTATGGTGCATATCTAAATAAAAGAAGAAGATCGATTTTTATGAAACCTGCTACAACGAAAAACCCTGATCATATAACAACATCTACGAAGATGATGATGAGAACAACGATAAGAAAAGACAAGTACGTAAAAATTGAATTGCTGCCTAAAGCTGATTTGTGTAATATTAAAAATCTTATAACATTTTTAATAGTATGCTATAAACTCTATATCTTTTATTTTAAATGGGTTTGGGTGATGGATTTAAATACACTGATATATGGTCAGCTAATTTTGATAACAGATTGGTTAACATTTCTGCCGGCTAACTTTACCGAAATAAGCGCAATTTATCAACGCCCGCTTGGAGAAATAATGCGTTTTAGCGATGATATACGAAGGCTATTCAGATAGTATTCTTACGTTTTGGGATTTAAAAAACCCCAATTGAAAAGAATTTTTTTTTATTATTTAAATTTGAAAGCCACTACCTTACTATTTTTCTAGTTTTCAACATATTTTTTCAATTTTTATTTCTTGTTCACATTATGCATATATCATAACGGTGCACAAGCTTATTAATTCCATCGTCATAGAGTTTTGTCGCTTGAGAGTTGAACCACTCATTCACGGCTGTCCCAGACTGAGAAATACATTTAGGCAGCAGCAAAGCAAAACATAACTCGATGACAAATAGATTTGTTTTTCAGATTAATTTAGCGCGCGAATTTTCTTTATGGGTTATAACATTTAGCACGCTAATTTCATATGTTCCATTAATTATGCACAGCGTGCGTTTCTTTATCTTACAAATGATTTAATATAAAAAAATAATTACTTACTTGATTGAAATATTGTTTGAAATATAAAAGAATATGTCCTAACAACGCACTAACAACTTGTATTTGATGCAAAAAATTAAACTGGAGTGAAATGTGGGGCTATGTTGCGGCTTTTTATATACCGAGTGCTGCTGTTGCAATGATGGCATTTGAGAACTGCTTTGTATGGACAAAGATAAACAAAATTATAACTAATTGTGCTGATTTGTGTGGAACGGATTAATGTGGGCAGAGATACAGCAAAAGTTTTCCTGTCGTCCGCAATCTGGGATTTATATTTTACAGCTGTCAAACGCCAAAACAATTTATGTTAGACCATGCATGCTATTGAGTCATAACTTATTTTAGAACGAGGTAAGGTAAGCTCCAGGCGGGTGTTTAGAATCCGTGGTCTGCAACTACTTACATA
>WYDF02005940.1:0-13895 GCA_009867245.2 Adranes taylori
TATATATATATATACATATCTCTCCATATATATATAAATGCAAGTTGAATCTATATATATATATATATATATACAATAAGGGAAAAGAGAGAGGAAATTTTGAAAAGAATACGAAAGCTACATGACACATAAAATATTTAGGATTTCTATTTTTGCAAAGAAATCGGTAGTGCTCAAAATCGGTTCCGTATATTGGAACGAATAACTATAATTGCTAATTGAGGCACCTTAGTCTTAGTCTTGAGGCACCGAAGTTCCGTTTTTTTTCATTTCTTGGAGTTTTCTGGAAACGAAGCTATTTTGTATAATTTGCACTTTTTAGACCTTCCTTCAAGGTTAAATTGTCCGAAAATAAATTAGCTATTTTTTTAATAAAAATGGTGTACGGCTTGACTAATACAGTATATTCAATACAAAAATTAAAATAAATATTTTTCGAGAAAAAGCCATGAGAAGGGAAAGTTTGTAAAATTATTAGTTTACAGGGCAAGTTTACCGTGTATTTGATAGTCAATCCTTCATCTCACAAAAAATTCTTTCATATAGTATCAAAAACATTCCCCAAGCGAAATCTAACAACGTTTATTTCATGCTTGTTCTGCAGCGATACAGAATTATAAATGTGGATTTCCAAATCATTTGCAAATTATGATTTTTCAAGTGTTTTGGTTAATCTTACCGTTATTTAATTAACAATTTATTTAACCTAATGAGAATCCTCAGATGTTTCTTATAAATTTCATGAAGGTTATTTATTCTAAATGTTAATTTATTGAAGAATATGCCTTAATTTTTAAATATAAGTGATGTCCCAATATTTGTGCCATATATTAATTGTATCCAAGTATATGATTTCTTCTATAATGCTTAAAATTGACTGTATGGAATTTTCTTCCGTTGCCACTAAAAAAAAACTACCAATTTATATTTCAGATTACACGAGACTTAACAGTTAGTATTGTTATGTTTGAATTATGGATTATTTCATAATCAGTGAAGAGACCTGTGATTTATTCAAAATCTTAACCAAAATAGTTTTTATTAACTAATGTTTCTCTTAAATAAATTTACGCCATTTGATTCAATTGATTACGCCATTTGATTCCGTATGATAACTGTTTTAGGTGTCTTTTTTAGTTTAAAAAATGTCCTGTATTAATTTCATAACCAAATAATTTCTGTGTGAAACACATATTGTCGTGATTCGTTTCTGGAATTTGAATTGTTCCAAAGCTACGATCACAAGGCATAAAATTATGACCTAGTTTGGGATATCTATGACGTATTGATTGGAATCTTCCAGTATCAATAAGGGTAGCAAAAAATTTGACCACATGCAATTTTTGTTCTGCGATGTACAATTATCGGAATATACATAAAAGCTGGTAACTTCTGATCGCAAATAAGTGTCGAGAAAACTCAAAAGTAGGCAATTAACTTCATTTTATCCCTTGCTACCAAACGTTTCATCGTAAACGGTCCACCGGTCCAGAAAAAGAGATTAAGAGATTATTTCTGGTTCCAATTTTTTTCCAAAACATGTTCAATTATTAGTAAACATTTCATACCAGATTAAACATAATAACATAATGAATACTTTCATCCGATTTTGGTCAAGTTAAGATTTAAGTAGTGGTAAATAAGCCATATTTATTTTTCATAAATCTATATATCTATATTTACAATAGACAAAACAATATAATAGAGAAAACAAAGTATATTGTTTATAAAGTCTATTTAGAATAGTATCGCTTGGACATAGCCGAAAATTGATAGATCAAAATTTGTAGTCTTGATGAGTTTATTTGAAAATTCGTAGAATGCGTAGAAAATATTTTCATAAATAAAATATAAATATCGAACTATATATGTAACTACTGAATGAATTTTTGTAGGTAAACCATTAAAATATGTTCGTTATCAATCCCTATCAATCCGTTATTTATTACCTGATATGAGCATTCTGATTGAAGGTCTTTCAGTAGAATGAGTAATTCCAAGTGCATGATCAATCTCATGAACCAGTACCGAGAGTAAATGTTGTTTATTGCGTCGGAGTTAGTATATTGCAAATCCCAATTCTCACATATTTGGGATTTGCAATGTATCTCTGTCTTATTACGATCTGTGAAAGAAGGAGCAACAGCTTCTGCCAATACCTCAGTATCTTCACCGTGACAACCCATCCGACCGTAACAATCCATAGCATTGTACACTTTTTGAACACGATGCGATGGCCCACGTTTAAAAAACAATAAATTATGCGGATTTCTCATGGTACGTAAAATTTTAAAATTTGTAAAACGTAAAATTTGTTGTATTTTCCAATGTACGAAAAGCATATTCTGTAAGCATAAGTATACAGTTATTTGCAAGTGTAAAATCCCATGTGATAACTGAATCATCTCATTTTATTCAAACTAACGAACCAAAACCAACGATAGGAAAATGGTTCATCGTTGTTTCCACACCGATGTTGATGAATAGATGTTAAATCTTGGTCAGTTATATTTCGTTGTTTTATATCAGTTGAAACTATGTTTTGTATTAGCCTCAATATTAGTTGAATCCAATGCTTTGTTATCAGTTTTGCTTTCAATAATTGTTTTCTAGATCATTCATATAGATGATGATTCAACCTCAAAAAATCCATATTTCGATAGAAATTTTATTACTTCTGTTCAATTATAACTTTCGACCTCATTGCAAACGTTGTATCAATTGCTAATAAGCATCACCAAAATATCACTTTAATGCTCAGCGACGACATGAGAATGATTGTTTTAAATTTTAGAATTGTTGAACTATTTATATCGCTGCAAAATTGCACAATTTGCTTTGTATCGCGGTAATAATCCATCAAACGAATTTTATGAAGATTTGAATATCCAAATACGGGCAAATTATTAGGCCACTATTGAAGTCTATTGAATTTCCTCCTCAGGTATTAACGGCATTAACACGATCTCGTTCACAAACGCAGCTTAGCAATAAAAGAGGTTGTTCTTTTTAACGTAATAGAATAGACTACTTTGAGATGCATATTGATCAAGAACAACCATTTCTAGTCATCTCCACGGATTATACCGATTCCAAAAGAAGGTGGAATATTGCCTATTCTAGTTCCACTGTTAGCTGGCTTATCTGCTGCTGGAAGTCTAGCTGGAGGATGAAGTCAAATTTAAGAGAATACGGAACGCTCAGAAGCAAATTGATGAATTGTAACGTCATATTCAAACCATGGAAGCAACTTCGGTTTGAAAGAAAGGCAACGGATTATTCTTGAAGCCGTACAAGAAAGGTTTAGGTTTATATTTGCATCCATATCCAAGAAACTAATAGCATAACTACCTCAACGAGCACTTACCGATATAGATATTCGAAAAGTAGCTGAAAAACATATTCAAAACTTTTGCTGCGCCTTTATGCGGAATACATTACTCTGAAACTGCATCGAAATGAATGTCCTGTAATTAACTTGGATTCTGTACGAGGTCCGGCAACTCATTAGGAAACCCTTATAGAAAGCATGACAAGAAGACTGGATAGAATAGGAAGTCGCCTATTACTTGTGTGGGTGCTTTTCTATTAGAAATACTGTTATTTGGGTGACTATATTGGGGCTGCGAAGAATTGGATTTAATGATACTATTGATTAAATGCTACATGCTCTAGCTACCTCCTAGTAGTTTTATATCAATACATATTTTATCACAAAATATAATTCTGTAAAATAAAGTTAAATACAAGAATAAACTTTGCCTGGTGGTATACAGATTTGAAGAACTTGTAGCCTCCAGACATTATCCTGTTTACACGTAAACAGACACTGTTTTCGTCTAAAAACTGAGATCACCTAATAATTTTATTAGTCGGTAATAAATTCTTATTCTTTATTAAACCATTAATCTAACTGAAAATGCAGTATGTTGTACACATTTCAAAATAGTGATTTCTGAGTTCTTCAGTTCATCAACAGTTAAAATATTGCTTACTTTTGAAATTCCTTTTGCACTTAGTAAATCGTAGGCACCAACCTTTTATGCATAATAAACATGTGCTATTAATAAACGATTTAATTTTGAACATCGTAATAGTAATAAACTGTTGTTATCCATATCATCCTTTTCAGTAACTAGTACAGCTCTTCTTTTAAAAATTGGATCATTTTTATTCAGATTGGTAGAGTAAGTAATATTCGTAGGCCATTGATTCGAAGGTCTCTCGATACATTCCGACCCATTTCACCAGAAATTGGAAATGACCAATTCCTGTGGCCGTAATCCCATCGACACTAAATAAGCAGGACTGCAATCCGAAGAAACATGGTATTAGTTATTGATATCTGTAAGATGTTGAATGTCACCTACTCTATTTGAAGCAAATGTTTTCAATTACCTTGATTAAGACTTTAACCTGAATTCACACAATTTCTGAATAAGTCCTAAAATATGATTTTGCAATTTTTAAATTTAATCTAGATACAATTTTATTATATAACTGTGCTTGGTATAACAGTTGGGCATCTTTTGGCCTTTTGTGGCCATGAGTTCTTTTACGTTTGCTACAAGTTTGTTGTCAAAATTTTAACAGTTTTTTTCCAAACTGTAACTTATGTCCAGCTGTATCTGATTGCGTTATTGACAAAGATTCATTTTCAAAAACATTGAAAGATCCTGAATCTTCATTAAAATTTGGGGTAGTCGACAAAATTCGATAAACTCCCGCTTTTCCGCTTTAATAGCGTATATATTCCTGATACTAGATCCACGGAGGTATCTGGCCACACAACGATTATTCTCTATTTCTCTATTTATCCCCACCCTTTTTTGTGACATGTGTTCAGAGATGGCGCCACGATATTAAACTAATCACATTAAACTAGGCAGAAATTTGCTTTATCATAATTTATTTTCCGGCATTTTCAAAAAAATTATGTACCTAATAAATTTACTCAAACTCAATTTAAAATGATTAAATGTAAAATATAATTTTTAAAATACGAATTTGTTGCTGAACGAATTTCACATTTTCATAATTATATTTAAAATTTAAAGTATTTGCATTAATAAATTAATTGTAAGATATTTGTATAGTAAGGAATAAAAAACACAAATATTTGTAAGTTTATACGTATATTATTTCTAACATATTTACAAGGAACTAAATATACAAAATCAGCAATGTTATCAAAAATGGGATGTGCGATTAGTAAAAAAGACCTAATTGAAAATTTCTTACAACTATTAAGTAAACTTTGATTCAAAACAACCACTATTTAACTATTTAGTATACACTACCGCCATTAGAATTTTAACAAGCACTTTTACATTTTAACTAATTTCACTAGTTCATCATTTTATGACTGCACCACATTTTATTGTCGCGACCTGATTGAAAATTATTATTTCCTTATATCTACAGGTTTGATTTAATTTTTTGTTTACAAAAGTATGATGCAATTGTAACCTAAAATGAAACCGTTACTTTTTATCGGATTATCAGATTTGTTTCCAGGTTGTTTAATTACCAGTGTTGCCCAATGATTATTATACAGATTTTGCACTTTTCTAAAAATTTCATTTTATTTAAAGCGGAAAAACATTGCTTTAATTAAAACAAAATTCGCCAATTTTGTCACAATATAAAATTTTGTTTTTTTATTGTTTTTAATAGCACATGCTTTAGAGTTAAGTCGCTTCATTAGAAACCAAAATTACAAAAGTAATGGCTTGAAGTGCCCTCCCTTCCAGAAATTTAAATTGTTTCCATTCCGCGATGCCATTTTACCATTAAGTTTGCACTAAGTGTAAGCAGGACTGTGTATAGGTATCTTGTGTGTAGTGTTAGGCCCGGGGAGCCAAGCAAATTTGGCGCCCATAAAAACGTAAAATTTAAGGACAATTAATATTTTCATTCAATTACTTAAAAAATTCAAATTTAAAAAATAACTTTTCTTGATCTGAGGCATTTGTAAAAAGTACTTTCCGATAAAAACCTCAAAATGGATTTTTGCTGAACATTTCATTTACCCATCATGTGGTACGTACAAAATGTAGATACGTAATGTGGTACGTAAGAAATGTATAAACTTTTAACGTAATTCATTACGTTCCGTTAATAAACTCATAGATTTGAAATGTTTTATATCATGTTTTCTCTTTATATATATTTTTTATTTATATTACTTAAATTATTTTCAAGATCTGTATGTTTCCATGTCTTAACGAAAAACGATATAATTTGACAACGGTGAATGCGCCACAACTGAATATTTGAGAAAATTGTATTAAGAAATTTGTAAAATACTAGCGTCAAATATTAGGTGCTATCCTGCTCCTAGCAACATATCTGGACATGTGTCACTACTATAAATAGATCCTCGAGGCTTGCGCTTTAGTTAATCCACGGTGACTAGATCTAGATGAAATTTGAGTTTGGCAGTTAGATAATTCGGCCGTTAAACAATATTGGGGAAACATGTTGAATTATTGAGGTTAATTTATTGTGTTTTTAAACTAATCATTTAACTGTAAGTATTCTTCATTGCTATCCGTTGAGTATGGGTCTATTCTGGGGTCTTGACTGTTGTACGACATTTCTGTAATAATAACACTTACTTCAGTGCAAAAACAATCACAAATACAACTTCCAACAATGTAAAATTACATTCCAACACCAGGAAAGTCCAGGACTTGCGCGGTTATTGCACAGTATTATTAAGTAGATAAACGTACGACCATATGGTGCATACAATCGTCATTTAAAGTAGGCAGCGGATTATGGTCAATTTTATACTGTGTAAGAATATATTAATAACTCAGAAATGGTCAAATATGGACTTGCCCGGTTATTGCAGTGGACCTCTCAATTGTCGGAATAATTTAAAATTCAAATGATTGCTGAGCTTAAAATGATTGCTGAACGTTTAGTATTGGGCGAAAGCTGATAATATGTTAAAACTGTCTATAAACGATAGATACGTTCGCGAAACGCTTAAAATGTAAATAACATCGTACTTCTAAATGCAATATATTTATTACATGTTGTATTTCGATTTAAGATTATCATAAATTACAATACAATCAAAAAGTTTAGTACTTTTCACTATTCTACTGATAGACTATCATCCACTCGAAAATAGATGTATACTAATATTGATGTATAAAGTTGGTGTATATGTCATATACGTTATTTAAGAACTTGTAGCCTGAAGCGGGTCAAAAGGTCAAATAAGGTACATAGTTTGCACGTTAAATGGTTATTTACGGTATTTCATGTAACTGCCTAAAGGAAACAAAGATTTACACTTAATATCGCAATGGCATTCTAACAGTTGAGTAATTAATAAACGGTGTGAAAGTCTAAAAAAGGTTTGGAAGTTATAGCCACAAAATGTTTGGTTTGAATTTTATGCAAAAATCTTAACCACTTTGTGAATTTACGTAGAAAGTGTAAATCAGTAGCTAGTGAATGTTACACCAATTATATTAAACATAAACAATCTGCCCTATTAGCGATTCCTGACCATTTCTGGAATTATGTTGGAGAATTATGTTGGAATTATGTTGAAGAATTATATCTGGAATTATGAAAGCGGAAAATATCTACGCTGTGTTCTTAGATTTAAAACGAGCTTTCGAGCTAGTCGATAGAAAGATGCTACTTGATAAATTAGAATCCTACGGAATTAAGGAAAATGCTTTATTATTTTTTTAAAATTATCTAGAAGAAAGGTTCCAGGTCACGAAATATGGCGACGCTTTATCAAGTAGTATAAAAGTTAGATATGGAGTTCCACAAGGAAGCGTATTAGGGCCATTTTTGTTCTTAATTTTTATTCACGACATTAAGACAAGTTACGCAAAGAGCTCGTTGGTTCTATTTGCTGATGATACTTCAATGTATGACAATTCCAAAGATACACAGTAAAGAGTGACTTGAGTGGTTTAAATAAGTGGTTTGAGCTAAACAAACTAAAAGTAATTATAGTAAGTCAAAAGTTATGTTCTTAAGTGATAAGAAAATAAAGAAATGTAAAGTAAACGTTACCGGAGTGGATCTTGAAGAACTGAATGTATTTAGTTGTGGTGATAGACAATAAGCTAAAATTCGATAGATTTATAAACTATATTAATAAAAAAGTGACAAAGAAAATAGTATATTAAGAAGACTTGGTATAGTGTAACGTGGTTGACTAGAAAAATCATATGTGCATCAATTATAAAGACGGCACTTTGAGTATTGCACATCACTAGTATTTGGATGTATTGACGGGTTAATTCAAACACTGAACAAACAGCAAAACAAAGCTATGCGCTCAATATTACAAACAAATAAAAGGACAAGAATTCGGGACATGATTAAAGCTCTAGATTAGATAAGTATTAGGAAGAATATAGAAGTTAAAGCTATGTCATTTATATAATTAAAGCTACAACCAATTTAATACTGCAATACGTCTTTAAAGATATGCAGCGCAATTCAGATGTACATAGTCACAACATGCGACATTGTCTAGATTATTTCTTAAATAGATGCAATAAGAATATTAAAAAATAGTATTCTGCTGATAGGAATTGTAGGTACAAGCAACTGCTTCCAGATCTTAGAAGAAGTGCAAATTACTACCAATTTAGATGTAACTTAGTAAAATATTACAGGGATTTAATTTAAATTTTATATTTGAAGATGCAGGAGCTGGAATAGGATAAAACCAAAAGTAGTTGTAACAATAAATATATTTGAGATTTATAATTAAGTGAGATTTAGAATTAATTAAAATAGAATACATTTAAAAGTATCATAGAATGTTGTTAACAATCCGTCACTGTTGTAAGAGTTATTTGAGCTAAATAAAGCAATTATTATTATTAATATAAAACAATAATACCTCAAAATTACCCAATAACATTGTGACAGAATCCCAATCGCGACGCTGCTTATGTGGAGTCGTAGCGAAAGTCACAAATGGCGCAAATAAATATCTTAATTATTACAGAATTTATTATCCTCAGATGCCAGGTCAGTTCAACGTGAGACCACACGCTGGAACTATTCTTATTGTCCGATTTAACAAAAAACTCTATTGTAACAGAAGAACAAAAAAGAAGTACAAATTAAATGTCGAAACAATCAGCAGCGCAATAAGCGATTAGCAAATAAGAAATAAAAAAAATTTAGAAATCAATATATAAGCGGTACATGTAAAACGTGCGGTGATATGATAATAAAACAATTACGCAGGAAACATGTAAATCGGGGTATCATAAAACGGGGAGGCGGGTGGTTTAGTTTAGCACAAGAAGACGGAAAATAATAATGACATGAATACTAGGAACCACTATGATATACTTAATGCCTCAAGCGAACAATGGAGGAGGACACCAGTATAGGCACCTTGGTGTTCAAGTGGTGTTAAGATCACTGAGCGACTGTAACCAACCTTGGAGTTCAAAAAATTAGCTTCATTCACTCTAGTGGGGTAGTAAGTGTAAAGAGAGTCCACTATAGATCACTGAACACTTTGGTTGATCAAGTGGTGTTAAGATCACAGTTAAGATTAAGATCACAACTAACCGTGGTTTTCAAGTGGATACCCACATACACTCTAGTGGAAATAGGTAAGGCATAGGTAAGGCAGGTAAGGCAGAAATAGGTAAGGCAGAAAGAGGAACAAAGCTTTATAAAGACATGCAATAGAACAGTGCAAAATATATGAAA
Source organism: Adranes taylori (assembly GCA_009867245.2). Taxonomy (NCBI): domain Eukaryota; kingdom Metazoa; phylum Arthropoda; class Insecta; order Coleoptera; family Staphylinidae; genus Adranes; species Adranes taylori. Next base: position 9,724 of record WYDF02005940.1, read on the forward strand.
ACGTTCAGCAGATGCTTACTTCTCCAGCGGTGGTCGCTGGCTGTCGCTGCTGCTTACACCTTGGCTTGAATGGTCGTCGACTGCTGGCTACTGCTGCTGCTGGAGCTTCGAGTACATGAAATGAACTAAAATTGTGTTTAAAAAACGCCGATATTTATAGGCCTGAACCGCTTACAGAACTTTTGGTCTGTTATACGGGTCTCTATGTAACCACTCACTCATTAGTTGCTACGTGCTACAGTCATCCACACATTTCAGTGAGGCAGCATGAGTCCCCACACGACAACGGGTCAATATGTTTACATCAATTACTAGCGGACGCAGTTTCCTACAGCATTTGCTATTCACGGACGGACAGAGAAGGCTACAAGCGTTTTATAGCACGCACTTAGAAACGGCTAATGTATATACAAGTAACCCAGCAGCGAATAATAACTATCCCCGTCTCTCTGTGGTTATTACTGTGTTTTGTATTTACAGCGTAATACGTATATTTTAATTATATTTTATTTTTTGAACTGGCTTCTCACCAGTGCCGCGTTGTCGCAATTTATTTATTAAGTTTATTCAGAGTAACATGCCATGTTTCAACATGTCTCTTGATACCTCACAAACATTAGCATTCAGGATATTGTACAATTATTTTCGAATGCTTACTCCAATGTTTATTCCGACAAAAGTATACCGCATTCATAATTACATGAACTATGTATTGACGGATCCGACTTGTAGCGATTTTACTGATTTCAACTTTCATCTACGCTACATACATGATACCATATTGGATGCCAATCTCAAAAACAACCTAAGTCCAGATGGTATTTTTCTGCGTCAACATATATTCATCCTGTGCAAACTGCTTGAATATTTCTTTAAGCTATTCATCTCTACAAGTGTTTTCCCAGTCATTCGTTAGCAAAGTTATGTATATTACTCGCATTCATAACCCCATTCAATTCCCATTCATAAATCAAACGACATCACATTATTAAAAACTATAAAGATATCGCTATTAGTGCATGGGTTGGTAAGGTCAGGGATGCTATTATTTCCAAACAGCTCATCTGGAAATACAAGAACATAATTACTCACAGTCAGCATAGTTTTACTCAGGCTAGGTCGGTGGAAGATAACTTGTTGGTATATCACATGTCTATATTACTTGAATTCGAATGTGGTACTGTGTGGTTTATGAGTTGTCTTGAAGGTTGCTTATAAATATCCAGGCATTGTCAAGCATGTTTTAAAGAACATTATAATAGTATTAGATTGAACAGCTGTTACCGGTTGGAGCTCGAAAGTAGTGGTGGTCAACACGTACTTCATAAAAATAATGTTCTTTTTTCCTTCTTTCGAGTTATTTTCATTTTTTATTTTCATTTTATTTAAAAGTGTTTTATATCTTTAATTTTGACAGTTAGGTGTATGTATATGTTCTACGGCTTGGTGGCGCCAATCGGGCTCCTTCTTCTGACTACCACAGGCGCCTGGGTTTCGGTGGTCGCGGTGGTGCGTGTCCGATTAGCCGCGTGGGGCGGTTAGTGGTCTGATGACTACGCGGGGTCTGGTTACACTGTGGTCCAGGGGACGGCATCGAAGATGCATGTCCTATGCTGTTGGCAGCCCTGGCGATGTGAATGTGATCAGAGGCGTCAGTCTAGGCGTCGGCTACCGAATTGTAAGTGTAGGTGCTGGTTCTAGCGATGTGTGATTGCTAGAACCAGCACCTACACTTACAGTATTGTTGCAGTATTGTTGATTGAAGTAGTAGACTTGGTTGGCGATAGTGAGTTGCTCCTAACAGGTCGAGGAACAGGATCCCCAGTGAATCATCTCGCGCTGTTACAGCAACGACGTTGTGATGACGACTGCTTGGCTGGCTGCGGGACTGTCTGCTGGGCTGGCTACTGCGCTAACTCCTAGCTCACTGCTAGGCCAGCTGCTGCCGGCATCTCAATTTGACAATTCTCATTTGAAGCAGAAAGATTAAGCTTGGACCTTTTGGAAAGGTTCTAGCTTGAAAACAAATCCCTAGAGAAGCTTCCCTCGTCGATGGATAACTTCTGTTCACTACATATCTGACATGTAAAAAGATGTTTAGCGTCCATGGTTTTTTTACGCGCCATCTCTCGTTTAATAGCTGTATTGCTGTCATGTATGTTGTGTGTCAGGTAGCTAGGCGCCAGATGATATATTTTTTAAATTTTATACGGATTTTGTACTCGTATTCGTAGTCGAATTCGTAGGATGATGTAGGTTGTTGATATGAATATGCATTGGTACAGTTGATTTTTATTGAATACGATAATAATTCCACCCTGCCTGGTATGGTTGATAGAAACCTCAGATAGAAACGAGATAGGATATTCAGATAGAAACCTAAAAGTGAGGTAGGGGAGCTGTTATAAGATCGTCTCCGTGGACTCGAACCGGCCTTCTATTTTCTCAACTATGTAGGCGCACTTCTCAGATGGCGTATGGTCCTGACCTTTGTGGTAAAAACTGTGTGAGTTTGGCCTCGTGTTTGTGGGTGAGCTCAAATCATGACTGAGTTTCCAACCTCGTGTCGTTCTATCATGTTTCTAATTGAATATTTGTCGAAGTATCGGTGCTCCTCTTCTCGAATCTGTGCGAGTCATTGGGCATGTTCGTTTTGTCGTTCGTTGAAAAGTGATAGTTGATTGCTGGAATCCACTTTCTATTTCTACTTTGCAATTGTTGTTGCAATTATCGAATTCGTTGGGGTAAACTTCATTGTTGTGAAGCTTACGAGTAGCGCGCACTGTGAAAGTTTTCACATGAATTGACTCCAAGAAAATGAATTGCTGTTTTCTGACTGCCCAAAGTTTACTCTTCTTGATTGAATGCAATGTCGAACTTACGAAGCTTGTTTGAGTTTTTCATCAAGATTTGGATGTCATGGACTGGTTGTTTTGTAATCTTGTGCTGGGTCCTCGCGCTGGGAAGTACAAGTCCTGAGAACTGGTACTCCATAGGTTTTTGGTTCATGATGAATTTTACATGATTTGCTGTAGAGCAATGCTATGTACTTTAACCCGTAACGCCGAAGGTAAGTCAAATAGTCCACCTATAGGTCCGGTGAGTGGATAGGTGCCGAAAGTCTGGTCAGTGGACAGGCAAGTTCATGTGTTCGTAGAATTCCTGATATCGACCAAGAAGTGATTCTATCATGACATTGTGAGTGCTTGATTGGTCCGGCTAAAACATATGTGACGAAGCAGCACGCCAATCGGTACAAGTTGATGTAATCGATGGAACAAGGTTGCTTCCTAGGCGATGTTATCTGACATAGGAAAGGCTACATCTTTCGAAATGATGAATGGATGGTATTTCGTGATGCATGTGTCCACCCATATTTGCACATGAAGGTTAGCGTCGTCTACCTTAGGCGGGCTAGATGATCATCGATACTTGCTTCGCGATTTTGTTATTTGTTGTAGCTTGATCTGTGTGTATTATGGTGTGGCGTCGTTGTGTTTGCTTTATGACTGTTTGCCCTAATCGATGATTGCGTTGCGAAGATACTGTGGTGTGGTAGTACAGGACTAGTAGTGTAGCTGTTTTGTGCTGTAGTCTAGTGATGCTACGAAAGTTGGTCTCGATGGCGGTTCTTAAAGCAGATGTGCAGAGAGCTAAGTAGAGCTTTTCAGTTATGAAGAACATCGCATCATTGTATTCGATTTAGCGTTCATTGAATAGGCGTAGGGTGGCGGCGACAATTGCTTCGTTGTCGCCAAATGATTCTGGAGCGCGTTTTTGAACATATTCCAAGGGAGGTTGAATGAATCGTAACGGACGTACCATTCCTTTGTATTCTATTTCAGGAAGGTGGCAGCATTTGCTGTATTGTCGCTATCCGGAATGAGAAAGGTGGCGAAAAATTGCTCACAATTCTGTATGAAATGTTCCGTGTCTTGAATAGGCTAATATTAGGTGGGATGCACTTTCTAAATATTCATAATATTTCATTTTTTTCCGGGAGAAAATTTTCTACAAAACTATCCGCACTGTGCATGGTGTGTGGGATTGACCTTTGGGCCGACCCACTAAAACCTCCCGAGGCCCCGCAAACGTCTTCCGGAATTCGCTTGCGCATTACATCGGAAGGGGCCGCTTCCTTACAGCGCTATGCCGCGCGCTCTTTCTCCTCT
>WYDF02005951.1:0-13895 GCA_009867245.2 Adranes taylori
TTTTTCTATCTTTGTGGTCTCTCATATATGATTCGCAATTTTCGATGATTACCTGCTTAAACAACTATTATAATTAAAATAAATTACTTGTTTGAACACGAAAATTATTGATAAATCAAGCATGGTTCTCTATTATAATAAAACAGCTCTATAAATATTGTTTCTTATAGTTTCTATCAAATATCTAACATGTGTGTATTTTGCGTCAGGCAGGAGGGCCAGTCTTGGCGTTTGGACGATTGCAGTTCGTGCAGTTGCCATCGTGGCATGCCAAGTTGTGCCCGAATAAGTTGCAATGTCACATTGCCATGTCCGCCTGGAACACATTTAGCACACGAACCTGGTGATTGTTGCCAGAAGTGTGAGGAAAGTAAGTCCGAATTACATTTAAAACAGTTTCTACTAAAACTAAATTGTCGCTATCTCGTTTAAGATGAAGGAGCTTGTATGGTGTTTGGTGATCCACATTACAAAACTTTTGATGGTCGGATTTATACGTTTGAAGGAGTCGGAAAATATCAATTAACATCCGATTGTCAGAATCATACATTTCTAATTCGTGTAACCAATAAATTCTCCACTCCATATAATACGTCCACTTTAACACAGAGAGTTCGAATCAAATTTGGTGATGTACGAATCAATTTAGGGCAAAGATTAAAGACAACGATTAATGGTAAATTAAATTGTTTTGTTTTTAGAAACATATTTTGGAGTGTAAATGTAAATATTTTAGGTAATAGAATTGAATCGCCTTATACAAAAGATGATAAAGTATCAATTCGAAGAATCGATCAATTCATTGAAATCACTTTAGGAAATAATGTGAAAATCTTATGGAATGGTCATGATTTTCTGGAAATCATTGCCCCGGCTAAATATAAAGGAAAATTATGCGGACTGTGCGGAAATTTCAATGGAAATGTACAAGATGATCTCAAGTAATTAACCAGTACAATGTGCTAAAGTTTATTCTATAGAAAAAAACTTCTTCTGTAGGTTAAGAAAAGGTAAACATAATCTTGAAACATCTTTATCCAGATTCGGACATTCGTGGTGTATGGGACGCAATTGTGTGCATGATACAAAACGTGCAACGCAATATTTCCGGCCCTGTTCGGCCAGCGGGTCATATTACACTCGACAACAACAGCGCTACAATATGCACGAGCGTAATGGAAATTATTATAATCCGTATTATGGAACTGGATTGAAATTGTCACAGGAAAAAAATTATGGTACTAGATCCTACAAAAAGAAGGTAAGCTTTTCTTAATCATTATAAAACTTCATTTACTAAATTTTTGCATTAACTAATTTCTCATAGTTTCTGGAGCTACTGGATATTAAAATAATTAAATTCTGAACAACATATTTATCTGACCTTGGTAGAAGTAGAGTTTAATTTAATACATGGGGTAAAATTCAATAAAATGCAAAATCACTAAACCAACCTTTATTAACATAATTTCTAAACTGCACTATCAATATTGACATCAGAAATTTACAATTTACAAAATCTCCCATTCACAATATCCCCAATTATTTCTAATTTAAATTAATTTCAATTATATATAAACAAAAACATCCTATAACAATAATTAAAACACAATTCATTCTTCTTAAGGTGAAGAGAAGACCATTCCTTTATTTCATCACCCCATACTCTACCTTCCCCTAAATATCTCCCCTACTTTAAACCTTCCCGTCCCCCTTTCTACATACAATATCAATAACTTTTTTTTCGCCACCTTTTCCCCCTTTACTTCTTATTACAACCTTCCTCCTCCCTCCCCTACTCCTTCTTCCTTACCCCACGACATCCCTATTTACACTCCACCATCAATCTCACCGACTCCCCGAATCCCAAACTCATTCCCCCAGCCCCATTCTCTCGCATCCCATACTCATTCTGCCCATGGCTCCCCTGGCTTTTTTAACACCATTTCTACATGCTCTCTTCACGACCCATTTTGAGTTAGTACAAAATCTAAGTATTTGAATTTCTTTACCCTTTCAATCTCTATTTCAAACACATACTTTCTACAGTCTTTCCTTCCCTTCTTACAAACCATCACTTTAGTATTATCCACATTCATTTCAAATCATCTTTTATCCATACAACCCTACACTCTCACAATCATCTCATTCATCTCGTTCCTATCACTCGCCATATACACTATGTATATCATCGGCATATGTGAGAGACAATATCTTCTCACTACCTATCTTAACCCCACCCGCCTGTCCCATCTCTAACACCCCTTCCAAATCTGAGATGTAATTGTTGAACACCCAGTCACTTAATGGGCAATCCTGTCTTACTCCACTTTTGGTCTCAAACCATCCCGATGTCCAATCATTCACTCACGCCCTATCTTTCGTACCACCACACCATCCCATTATTATTCTTATCACTGTTCCAAAAATCTCAACTTTCTCCATCCTTTCCCATAGCTTCCTTTTCTTTGAAATCTCCCTATTCATTAGGTAGTTTATCGTAACAATACACTCCCCTGTACCCCAAATCGACTAAATCCATTCTTCGTATTTGACAGTCACTCCCCTATAGCTATTAACTTTCATTCTATTTCCTCTCTTATAAACTAGCACTACTTCTCCTTTTTTCCATTCATCCGGCACTCTCTCCTCTCCTTTCCATATTCTATTCATTCCTCTTACCAATGCACATAACCCATTCTCTTCCAGACATTCGCATACATCAACAGGTCCAGATGCTCCAGATGTTCGGTCCAGATGCTCCTCCTTTTTTCATTATCTCTAACGCTCCCTTAACCTCTTCTATTCTAATTTCATTTATTTCTCCCTCTACCACTTGCTCTATTCCCATGCATCGTTTTCTCTACTCTTCCCTCCTTTTTCTTCACCCAACCCATTCTTCCTACACTTCTCCTCCCATACTGTTCTATTTGAATTACATCTCGCTCTCTTTGCCCCAATCATCCCTTTATTTCTCAAATACCTCCAGACTATCCTCTCGTTTTTCAACTTACTTTCCCCCATCTTCTTCCCCCGTCCTTTCTTTTACCTTGTAATCTTCCCTCATCCACCACACGTTAGCACTTTTATAGTCTTCCCACTCAGCCTACCTTCTCTCACTTTCCTTAAGATCGCCCTCACCTTTCCTTTCTTCCTAAACCATTCCTCGTCCACCTCCAAATAATCACCTTCATTCTTTTTCCCCATTTTCCTCTTCATTCTCTTCTCCTTCATCCCTTCAACCATACCTGACACCTCCTCAATTGTGTTCAAACTTTCCCAGTATACCTCTCATTTTATTACCTAGCTCCTTTTTAAGTACCTCATTCCATATATATATTCCCACTTCTTCCTAATTTTCTTCTTCTTCTTCCCTGCTCATCCATACCTTCCATCCCATATTCCCCCGCTGTTTCACACATCACCACATAGTCTACCAGTGACCCTCCCCATGCCCTCTAAACATTATATTACCTTCCCAATCACCTATGCAACCATTCCCCACACACCATCCCTCATCCTCCAGCCATTCCAAATACTTCTTTCCCTCAATCTCCACTACGTTGTTTTTAGATCTTCTTTCCACATACACCCCATCTCTGCCAACGCATCTTGTATGCTTTGTACAAATGAAGCTTTGTACGCAGATGCATACAATTTTGGCGCCCAGCTTATTTTCTTCTAAATCCAATATAGCGGAAATTCGCCGATTTTAATTTTGGCAAAGCTAAAAATCTGAAGTTTTGCACACATATAATCCTTTATATCGTGCAATTAATGGAGTCCCATTTCTCTAACTCCAACAGAACGCGATGTTGCTACGTTTTAAATTTGAAAAACATTTGGATATATTTCTGAAAATATCGACGATTGTAAAGTCAAATAAACTTCAGTTTGTAGGCTACCTAAAGCTCCTTCGTTTTTATTTGAAACACTTTTTTCGACAATACAGGGTGTTCAGGGTGTTCTTCTTATGCAAACTCTGAGGTCTATTTTCTTGAAAACCAGTGGAAATTTTCTTGCGTCCAAACTTCCTTTAATACTAAAGCAATTTAGCGCGTTTAAAAAAAAACGGACACGTACACTTCGAAGTAAATTGACCTTGAAAAAATTGCACTACCTTTAAATGTTGGAAAAATGAAGGGTGCAGGAGATCACATAGAAGACTAATGGACCTCAATTTTGCCAACGTGAATTATTGCATACATTGAGCCGATTCTGCTAATTACAAAAAAATTTTAAAGCTGAACAGAAAGAGATACGAGAATACTTTCAGCCAAATCGGTCCAATAGGTTAGGAATAATTCTTGAACATACATCCATTCTTACGTACGTACATACAGACACCGAAAAATCGACCTTTCTTTTAATGTTTTGAGCAAGAAAATACTTTTTTATAAAAACTTTTTACATGAAAAATTGTTCCTTATGACCTCCTCTTCGAATTGCGTATAAACGGATTGCAGTAATTTCAATACAAGAGACGTACTCAGGTGAAATAGAAAAAAATCTCACAACATTATTTCTATATCTAAAACTATATCTTTCATATACCCATATGTATTATATACGTATATGGTATATGAAAGATAAAAATATTTTACAATTTATGAGATCTACGAATTGTTGAACGGAGAGGTTACTAAAAAAGAACAAAATATTAAATACAAAGGCATGCGAAATCGTTGTCGCATGGTTACAACTATGCATTTCTATGCTTATCGATTATTATCCTAAACAACTATTAACCTAATTGAATTTAATAAATGTATTTATTATATACTAAAATGGTAAACACTAAATAGTGATTAATCTATTTAGTGTTAACCTTTACTTTAAATCCCGTCCACGAAATTTTTCTTTATCAGGCTCAACCTGTCGCATTTGTTTCTATTATTGACGAAAAAATCATGTTGCTTTAGATGTAAATATCTCAAATTACTCGAAACATTGTACCTGTTACATTGTAACAGGATCTGTTACCTGTACCCGCTACCTGTACTTGTTACCTTTACCTGTATCTGTTACCTGTTGCTCCTGTTACCTGTGTACCTGTTGCGTTGTACTTGTTACCACTGTTACATTCTTACCGTTGTACCTGTAATTGTTCTTTTACAGTAATTTATTTTTAATCCAATTTAATCAGATGTATTTAATTCTTCTTCCTCCTTTCTTTTTTTTCTTTTTTTCTTATTTAATACAAGAAATTTAATGTTGGTGCACAATATTAATTTTAATGATTCCAATTAATGTAAAAAGATAGATTATATATTTCTATTTCAGTTGAATAATGACTACTTAGAGAGTCCACACAGTGGAACAACTTTAATACCATCACCGTTTGGACGCAATCCTTGTAAATATTTGACATCAACCGAAGTATTCAGTGGTTGCAATTTTAAATTGAATCATTCCAAATATTATCAGGTATAATAATAATCTAGTTTCGTAGTAGGAATAAAATAATTAGATTGTAAGGTGTGTTTTGTTTATGCAGAAGAGTTATATTAAGAATTGTGGTAATTATGGTATCTAAACCAGGTACCTCCAGTCTATACCTCCTTAAAAGGTGATCCATGTTTTCTATATTAGCTACTATTTAGTTTCTTTTGTCTTGTTTCCGATTACGCCAAAAGGTAACTCTATTGAGAATCTATATAGGACGTGGACTAAACAATACAAACACTGGACCATTGTATTATTCTTGTTTTATCTGTGTCAGCCGACAGAGATCAGTACAAGTTCATCATGTCTTTTGCTCTCTGTAAGGTTATTGATTGCGTCTAGCATCCTAGACCTTAAATCATTTGCTTCTGCTTTGCCTCATACGCACGGTAACGATACATTGTCACTGTCACAGAATCATTTGATACACTGAACATATTATGTCACAATTACCTTGAATAATGTACAGGACCGCATGGAATAATTAGTAGGGGAGGTGTTTCATGAAGACAAACGTCATTACGCTCCCCTCTTTACCCTTCATAAGAGACTTCCAGTTTTTTGCTGAAAAGATTCCGCTCTAAACTTTCACTCTGAAGGATTGTTAAACATAGCTATAATAACGTAATGAGCAAGTTGTATACAGGAAAATAAATAAAACGCGTATGTAATAGAAAACAGCAGATAAGTTCAGAGGTTGTCTGGTTTTTGCCAGAAACGATGTTATTGGACAGTCAGCAGTAATGCTAATAAATTAATAAAATGTATTAAACATTATGTACGACTTAACTAGGTTAATAAAGAAACCAACGGGATTTCATAATGGAGATATGTAATAAGCAGAGAAAATTTGAAAAAATATTGAACTATTTAGCATTTAAGCGATAACAAAATCAACCTAAACTTGGACTTGTAGCATGTCTTTTGACTAGGTCATTTAAACAAACTCTGAAAACTTATACTTAGTCCGTTAGATAAATCATTGTTATTTTGTATTAAATCATTGCAAAGTCCGAAAGTTGGAATTATAATTCAATAAAGTAGATTTAAATAACTTTTATATAAAAGCTTCCTGTTTTTTTTTTCTTTCGACCACAGCGCACTAGTATCTTTATTTTCATTTAGACCTATTTTAAAGACTTAAATAGTTTATTATTGCTTAAACAGTAGATTTTAAAACAGTTTATTATTTGTATTTAGCTGTAAATAGAACTCTTTAGCTTTAAATAGAACATGGGACCAAACAGACTGGTGAGTGTACGCTGAGGCGGCTAGAGTGTTAAGTGAGAGAGGGTAGATACAGCGGAGATTGCTGGGGAGATTACAGCAGGACAAACGCGAAGAATTTCAACCCGCCACATTACATATGAATTTGTTCTATCTTCAGGTTGCTTTATTATCCCATTTATAAGGTCCCCTCAATTAGAGGGGCTTCGTCACCAAACAACTTTACTCTTTTTTTTTTGTTTCACTATATTTTCTTATATATTTGGCTTCTAGTGTATCGTTGGCTTTAGCCAGGACTAAAACGCTCCTCCCTTGCTCCGTACACAATTCCTATCTACATTTGTCTTCTAATGTGCCGTTAGCTTAAGACAGGAGCAAAACGCTCCCCCTTTGCTCCATACATATTTTCTATCTATGACCCCCGAAAATAAATATTTAATTTATTTCATTGGCTTCATTTATTTGCCTTAGTTATTTATTATTATTCTAGTAAAAACGCCATTGTAGTTAAGTTAGACAGGGTACGTTGGGGTTAGATAGAGAGATCATGTGACTTGGGCCAGACAGAATGGAGAGGGTGAGAGGTAGTGTTACGTCGAATTTTCAGTTTTCATTGTCAGTCTATGTATCATGTAAGTACGTATTCCAACACCAACTCTATGCGTATTTCAACACCACACGCCGGCTTCGAAGAAGCCCTCCAGGTAGCTTAAAAGATATAACCTGGTAGCTTAAAAGATATATGCAATGCTAAAGATCTAGTTAATATTATACTTTACAATATATATATATATTTTTTATTTACATTCTTATTAATACAACCGTCACCTGTATTTGTATTTATTTTATGTATCAACGCAAACGGTCGTCATCTGTATGTACGTATAATTTCCGAAAACAGCATACGCGAACAATCTAGTGCTGAATATACAACAGAAATCTGCTAAATGCAGGAATCTGTCAAATTTACGGTAAAAATACGTGTAGATATACAACCAACTATACACGTCAGTCAGGCAATAAATGAACTAGAGATTAAAAATTGTCAGTTCGTCATACATTAAGTTAGTCACCAAAAAATGTGTTTTTCCTAGATACATAGTGAGTTAGTCAGCAAAACTCATTTTTCCTCTTTTGGGCCAACAGACAAAATCGACAAAACCGGATATTTCCCATATCTCGTGCCCGTGGTTTCCTCCTACTACTAGTTGTCACAATAAGTAATACCCAGAATCTCCCCTACAAACTTGAAAGGGAAATGTTTGCTCGGCGTCTTCTTATCAGATATGTCTATTGCTTGACGAAACAAATCCTATCAGTAGATCTGGGGTCCCCAAACTTTTTATTCGAAGAGCCACACTAACTCCTCCAATGGCCATGACCTAGTTAGCGTCATACCAGCATAGTGTAGCGGGTCGGATACAAGCATCTACGGTGCTCGTGACCCGTGGTTTGGAGACCCACGCACTAGATGGTAACTGCCGTATAAGAAATGGATGTTTTAGACTTGTTTGGTTTATGGAATAATGCTTTCATTTATATTTAATGTGTTTCGATGCATTAAAATACAAAATATATTTTTCTTTAAAGACATGTTTACATTTCAGTATATTTGCAGTACGATTCATAATTTATAATTTGAATATTATTTAAAATGATTATCAACCAATTTAAAACTTTACAGGCTTGCCTCAAAGACATGTGTGACTGTCCATCTGGCAAATGCTATTGCGCAACGCTAACCGCCTATGCACAAGAATGCAAACGCGTGGGTGTTAATATTTCCGATTGGGCGAAATACAGCTACTGTGAGATAGACGATACCCATTATCAATCATCATTGGCTAGTACGAATACGCCATTGGATAATGGATATAATTCACGTCGAACATCAGCTCTACCAAACTCATCATCATCATCATCATCATCGTTAACCGAAACCGTTAGAAATAGTCATCGAAATGGAAAACGCAAACATCATGGTAGGAATAAAGGTGTATTGCCGGCATATACCAAAGATGATATAGCTAGGTATACGAAAACTAGACGATTATCATTTCCAAATGGTAGAGGTAATGAACCATTGATACATTGAAACGTATTCTAGGAATTTGAGATAAATAAATTGAAACATATGGTATTACAAGGTGAAAGAAACGTTAATGATTTTAAATAAAACAGATCACGCGCACCAACCTTTTGTTTTGAAAACACTTTGCCGGAGGCGAGTAGAATGAATCCCCACAAAGTTAACATGTAAAAATCAACTGATACGCTTTTATTCCTTTAAAAAAAACAGGAAGTATCCAACTTTGGAAATAACTAATTGCATGTCAAATTTTATAAAGTCATAACTAATCACTGTGATGTCATAAAGTAACATCCGGATTCTTCTGAAATAGGAGACATGCACCAATGGATTCTGAATAAAAATTGTATTCTACCCATATCCGACAAAGCATTTTCAAAATAAATGAGTGATACGCAGGATCTTTATTACCTAAAATCAGAAGCAGCGTCAAATCATGAGCGTCCACAGGCCACAAGATGTTTTATAAGGACGATCAGCCTATCAGTTCGTTAGAAAAGTAATGTATGTATTAAACTGTAATTGAAATTGAGAAACTTTACATTTCTCTTTATTTAGATCTGTGCCGGGGGCTCTCATGTCTCCCAGAGTTTGGAAAGTAGACAATTCTAATTTTTCTAGAATATTATCAAATTAGACTTTAAATATAAAAATGATGTAAAAAGTATGCGTAAATACATTATAATAACGATATGTAGAATAAGTTTTAAGATATTTATTATTATAAAATACAAAAAAGTTAATATATACATACAGGGTGATTCACAACTTTACTCATTAATTTCAACAGGAGATGTAACATGTATACAATAATTGAGTTTAAAAAAAAAATTTGTTTAAACTTAAAATTTAAATTGAGAAAACATTTGAGTCAATACTTTTAGGAATGGAATGGATGTATACAGTTCAATGTGTTTTATACAACATGCGATGCTATGAGATAATCCGGTCCCAGACGATGTGTGTATTTGGCCAACATTCGTCATCCGGGCTCATTCGCGTAGCGTGTAGGGGACGGGGGAGCGGTCAACATCGGCCAACATTCGTTAACCGTAATATTTGCGTTGATTATCAATAAACTGGCACGAATCAAATAAACGCATATGTTTTGTACTTATGCATTCTGCTATAGTTGTGCATTCTGTTATTCTGTTTGTACTTATGCATTCTGTTTTAGGTTATAGCCTCATATATTATTTTAAACAAAATCAAATTCTATGTCTGATGGACTATATTTTTTCTATAACATAAATGCTCCTCCATGAAACTCGATTTATATAATTTTTCTAATCGGCCTGATTTTTCAAATCCAGCCCATCATATGCTAAATAAGTAATATACGTGAATAGTTGTGCAGTACAAAACAACATATTCAGTAGAAGGCAAGCGTTAATTTTTTTGTGTATGAGCTTGCTTAACCTGGATTTTATTGTTCTTAATATTTATAAGACGTAAAATACTTCTAATCGCATTCATTACTTTAGTCTGGAGGGGAGTTGAAATATAGTGGTACGAGGGCAGGTGTAGAGATAGAAAAAAAGCAAGAAAAATAATTATGAGATTTAGAAGAGTCAGCTGAAGATATAAATTGTACATACCTGTTTTGCTAGAATAAAATTTTTATTACTGAAATTGTGAGCTTTACTTAGATTTACCTAGTTATATTCATGTGTGCGAAATGCTCAATCTGACACGAATTATTCTTTTGGCGTATTATTGATGATAATGAGCGAAATGCTCACTCGAAGTTACCAGAACAGGATTCAGAATGTGTCTTGTTGAAACTGGGTTGTACCTGGCTTTTTATTTAAAACCAGAGATTTTTGGCGTCCGGCTTCGTCGGCGGATGTTCTGGATGCTGACGGCGGTAACTAGGCAGGCCTTAGACGAAATTACTGCTTAAATCGGTAGGAAGGGAGCATTTTTCTCAAATCAGAAGCATTCTTTCGGACGTGACGAATTTTAAGGAACAATATCTAGTAACATCCCATGCAAGAATCTAAGCTCGATGATTCTACGGCAGGGAGTTTTCCAATCCCGTTTAACGTGCCAACGGGCAACGAGCTGCATTCCCCCTCCTACAGCGGCATATTTTGCATGGAAAGCGTTCAAAGCGGTGATCTCTTCTTACGAAAAGTAAGAACTTCTGGTTAGACGAAAGTAACGCCATCGAAGTTCATTAAACTCATTAAAAGTGGTTTGTCGAAAATACGCTAGCATCGAAATCTCGATCGAAATCCCTTTCTAGACGGGACAATGAACGCAAGTTCAACAACCTTTCTACGAGTTGAATTTTTAGCTCGTATTCTACATTCGATGAACGCACGCAATCGGGGTTGCTTCGGGGTTAAATCGGGGTTGCTTTGGCGACGCTTTACTTAGATTTACCTAGTTATATTCATGTGTGCGAAATGCTCAATCTGACACGAATATTCATTCATTTATTCTTTTGGCGTATTATTGATGATAATGAGCGAAATGCTCACTCGAAGTTACCAGAACAAGATTCAGAATGTGTCTTGTTGAAACAGGGTTGGACCTGGCTTTTTATTTAAAACCAGAGATTTTTGGCGTCCGGCTTCGTCGGCGGATGTTCTGGATGCTGACGGCGGTAACTAGGCAGGCCTTAGACGAAATTACTGCTTAAATCGGTAGGAAGGGAGCATTTTTCTCAAATCAGAAGCATTCTTTCGGACGTGACGAATTTTAAGGAACAATATCTAGTAACATCCCATGCAAGAATCTAAGCTCGATGATTCTACGGCAGGGAGTTTTCCAATCCCGTTTAACGTGCCAACGGGCAACGAGCTGCATTCCCCCTCCTACAGCGGCATATTTTGCATGGAAAGCGTTCAAAGCGGCGATCTCTTCTTACGAACAGTAGGAACTTCTGGTTAGACGAAAGTAACGCCATCGAAGTTCATTAAACTTATTAAAAGTGGTTTGTCCAAAATACGCTAGCATCGATATCCAGACGAGGTCATGCAAAGTTCAATAAGCTAATTAAGAGTTGTTTGTTCGCAAAATCGGAAATCGTAAAAATCCCTTTCTAGTCGGGACAATGAACTCAAGTTCAACAACCTTTCTATGAGTTGAATTTTTTGCTCGTATTCTACATTCGATGAACGCACGCAAAAAAAGGTGAAAAACATCTGCCTAGAGCAAAAATAACAGCGAAAGAAGGATCATCTAAAATGCTCGCGTTATATTCTCCATCTCTCTTTCTCCGCTGACACACTATCTCTGTCTCGAACACACGAGAACGCAAACATTGTTATGTAGCTTGCGACAGTTGACTCCGACTCCTCCTCCTTTGAGCTATTATGTGTTGCGAACGCTGTGTATCTTTCTGCAGTCGGCTTTCTAACTTCTTCATTTCCCTCTGTGAGCGCCGTTTTGCTAGCGGTAATAGTCGACGTTTCTTTAGATACGTGGATTACAATGACTGCTTGTAAAAAAAACTTATATTATTATACATAGTAAATCTTTCAGTCGTTTACATTATTTTGAATTAATTAGATTCGTTATTTATTTGGTTAACGACTTATTTATTTAATTTATTTACAGTGAATTAGAAAATCATTTTGTATGTCGATATCTCTTCTTAGAATTAATTAACCGATGATTATAATAGATTGCTTCGCGCGCTTATAAGATTATGACAGGAATTATAATGAATGTCTAACATAATGTAAAACGAAAAATTACCTATTTGTTTTCTCTAACTGACGGTCCGCGACCGATAACATCTGCCGGTTTCCAGACGATGTGTGTATTCGACGAATAGACGTCAACCACATACATTTGTCAAATGCATATGCCAAGCCGAATGCATATTACTAACGTATGCATTCCTTTGATTCGTGCTAGTTTGTCGCAAATATTACGCATAACGAATGTTGGCCGAACGCTATGCGAATCAGCCCGAATGACGAATATTGGTCACATACGCACATTGCGTGAGATCGGCTTTAACCTCATGCATGATGTGCTCGTCATTGTCTGATAAAAGGTTTCATTCTATAATTCTTTAAGGGGTACATCTAAGTTTACTATTATCAATTATTTTATTAGATTCTAATACAAGAATCATACGAGTACAAACTAGCAATAGAACGATTTCAGTAATTACTTTTTCATTCCAGTTATTATAATTGTTTGTGTCCCTCCATATATCTTTGAATATTTATGTAAAATTAAATGATTTATTGAAGTTTTTTAACAAAAAATAAAACAAAGTAAACATGCTAAAAATATGTTATACTTATTGTAATAAGTCTAATTAGACTTAATATAATTTGCAATTCCTGATCAAATAATTCTTATTTCTTACAGAGTTATTTCTCTTCCACGTAATATTTATAGATATAAAACTTATAAGTTTAGTTGTAATTCAAATAATTTTATCTTTAATATTTATATCTGGAAATTTTTGGCATACACGATTCGTGTATGAAACGCCTTAAATGTTTTACAATATTTCTAGGTCAATGATCCATAAACTAGAGATAACGCTGGTCAGTTGCAAAATGTAGGTTAATCATATACAATACTATCTATTCTAAAAACATGATATTTTGTATTTTTCTAAATATCTCTTCGGCACTTTGTTATTGGTATTTAAACAACAAATTGGAAAAGATAATCACTAATGTCTTGTTAAAATCAATGACTGAAGTTTGAATCAACCTATATTTATTAGTGTATATAATCAGATAAGTAATTTTAAGTAACACGAAGGAAATGTGACAATTTTGTTTCAATTAATCTGATCTCAAAAGTTTTATTTGTTTGTCTATATAGAATAGCAGATAATTCTAAAATATATTTTTAATTCAATGGAGTTATAATTTAAAATAATTACATTAAGCGTATAATTACAGTAGAAAGTTATGTAAAAGTTATAGTAAAGAGTTATATAAAAAAAATTTAAAAATGGAGTTTAAAAAAAGTTGTAATAAGTAAAATATGAAATAATAAACTACATACACTGCCTCACTCAAGAAAAAAAAACAATCGGTTTTATCTAGGGGAAAGCCCGGTAATATGAGAACAGAAAGCTTGAAAGCTTTCTTTTTCAATGTCCTTTTCATTAAAATATTTAAATTCTTTATCAAACTCGTCACCTTATCCT
>WYDF02005962.1:0-13894 GCA_009867245.2 Adranes taylori
CATTTAATTTATGATTTATTAAGGAATTGCTTATTGCGATTATTAATTAATTGAATGAATGAGAATCCGATGTCAATCCGACAGCAATTTTTATGTCAAATCTGCAGTTTGTTTTGTGTTTCAGAAAGTTGTAAACATTAAAATCGGCTGATAGTTTATTAAATACAGTTTTGTGTTATGTAGTAGATCGACTGAATTTTGTAAGCAAAGGGTAAGGAATAGAAAAGGGGAGGAGCAGCAGAAGTGGTAGACACCCTCTCCTTTGTAAGGCGCGGTTTAACGCATGTCAAATAGGGTTACGCAAGGCGAACCAGCTATGAACTGCGTTTCGAGGGCAAAGGATAGTGAAGGAAAATTGAGTACAGGTTACTTAGCGTTAGTCTAATGGGATGAAATGTGAGAGGAGCTATAAAAATTCCTAGAACAGTTCTTAGCAATGTTTAGTGTTTAGTAAGGTTCAACTAGTATACTGAAAATGCAAGTTAAATATTGTCGGCAGACATTGTTTAAAGCACTAATTCGGATTTAAAAATTGGCCGCGCATCTATGTCTTTTGTAGCGATCGTTCGTTCGCTATAAAAGATGTAGAGGCTGGACCTTGAATAGAAACACTTTATTTGCATATTGGGAACTTGTAATTAAAACCTTTACAATTTAGTTACACAATTCCACGTTTTTGTTTCCTGTTCTACTAATGTCTTGCTCTGCTTGAAAGCTTTCTCTTCTTCTCATGTATTTTTTGGGCGGGGAGGGTTACTCTGCGACATGACATTGGGGAGCGGAGATTTTTGTATGGATACGTAGCTCTCCCTTGCTCTCACCTTAGCGGTACTAACATCGGTTTTTACTGTAAACAGATACACTTGGTGCTAATACTTGCATTAATTTATCTATTACTAATAAAGTTATTATTTGAATTATCGATACGGAACATTTTAATTACGTTCTAGATATGGAACGTTCCCCTACTTAGCCCAATGCAATAGAATCAAACACTAGACTGTACTATTGCTAAGATGGACGTACCATTCGGATTGAATCATGCCTCTTGTAGCTAAATAATTACCGGGAACGTCAGCCCTTAACTATAATCGTGAGCCTCTACTGTTTAGGCAGAAAAATGAAAGAGCTGTTAAAACTTGAAAGAGAGTAAAAATGAAAGAGTAACTAAAAATTGTATTGTTACGTTTCAGCAATGCATTCATGAAATTAAATAAAATATTCGGTCACACGATGAATATCGCCATGCAAAATAATTAAATTAAAATGTTCATATTCAAATATTACACAACAACCATTCAATAACAATAATGACGTTCATACATCCAGAAACTTAACCCTAACATATTTATAGAATTAGTGTACTTACATTATCGCAGCTGTTGATCACAAACTTAAATTCTAATTTACTTTTATATTCGACGCACAGTTATTTTATTTATTCCTTTAGATCTATTTTAAATTACCTTGATCAATAAACAAACTTGTTACCAAATAATTTTAATCTTCTTTATTTGTAAAAATCTTGCTTAAAAAAATTTCTAATTACTAATCAAAAATGGTGACTACTATTGCATTTATTCCCACAAAATATTAATGATAATTACTAATAGGTCTCATGCCTAGTTATTCTATACTAAACCATTACTAAAACCCGCACTCTCATTTATTCATATTTTTATGTTTTGATTTGATTATTATTTTATCCAGAATTAATTCATAATTATTATTTATACTGAACTACCGGGCATAGCCTCCGGCCGCAATAGCCAAATCTTAATTTTTTCGAAGTGCGTTGTATGGAATTTTTATTTGTTTTTGGTTCCGGCGTTTTTATTTGTTTTTGAAAATAAGAAGACAATTACATAATACCAGTAGGTTTCTCTATCATATTGAACATAATCCTCACTGCGCGCTTTTGCAAAGTAAAGATTCTCATTATAAGATTATTACATGCTCCACCCCAAAACATTATTCCATATTTTATTATGGAAAAATCCCATAATACAGCGTTAACAAAATTTCTTTGCTATAGTGAAGAGAGGCAACTTCATCAAAATGTGTCTCCCACTTGTGGCTTTTGTCCAATATTAATCCTTGTCTCAGGCGATATGTTTAGTGAGTTTCCTGAATCTAGATTAAGGCACCGACGTTATTTGTTTTACCAGATACTAAGAAATTTGTATCATCAGCATATGAGAAAAGTGGCCTTCACACGGCCGAAGTAGAGTGTAAGCGTGTAAGCTATGTCTGGAGGAAGACAAAACACCTAAACATATCCAATGTGAGTATGAAGCTTCTGCATCAAGAAGGAGAGACCTATTTGGAGCAGCGAAAGTAAAATCTGAATTCGTACAAAAACGCTTTCACCAAGAAATATTGAAACTGGTACAAGACACAGGTATATTGGATTGATGTGACTAAACGATGAGGAAAAGTACAATAGGCCGTTTGGCTGCAGTGCTATGGAGCGGTATCTTGCAGACAGCCTTGGACGATAATAATAAGCATCAGCATATGTTATGAGCATTATATTATTTAGAGCTTCTTTTAGGTACGACTGAAGGTCATTGATAAATATTAAGAAGAACGGGAATATACCTGCAGAAAAACATGCATTGCATATTTGAATAATTGTTCTAAAATGTAAGAAATATTTTTTGTCAATAAATAATTTCAGATATTATCTCCGCCAAAGCTGTAACAATTTTTCATTTTATTCACAGTTGTTAAAACTTCGTTTTCAGTTACTGGTGTTAAATAAAAGTATTCTCACAGTTTTTATGATTCTCTACGTAATTAAAACTATCATTTGGAGGCAATTTATTTCCTAGATCACATTTGATTACTTTTGTCTTTATTTTGTAGTTCATTTAAAATTTTCCATGTAGACTTCCCGTTATTTACAGAGTTTAGGACTATATTATCATTTGCCTCTTTCTTAGCATCTTTAAGTTTTTCACTGTAAATATAATTTAGTTTCCTTAACTGATCCTTGTATTCTGGTTAAATTCTACTCAAATTCTGAGGCACTGAAACCTATGATTTTAGTTGAATATATTCAGGAGTGATCCAAATATAGCCTATTTCTTAGAAACTTTAGAGATTTTTTTAATTGGAAAATATATATTAAACAGTTATCAAAAACATTATAAAAAAGTTGTATTGCTTTACTAGAACAAGATTCTTTAATAACAGGTGACCAATCTTTGAGCGAGAGATGTTGGTCTCCCTAAAATCCCCTCATCGAACTATTCTTCGCTAATATTCTTGAACGTGAACAATTATTGGCTTAGGTAGAGAAACCTCGAGAGTCCTCGATGTTAAAAGATAGGATTCGTTACATCGCTTGTACTATCAGTTTTAATTGGTTGTTTTGTATTTTATTAGATTGTTTATCAGACATTTTATTATTCTTATATTTTGAATGTTTGAAAAAAAAATATTTTGGAGGCGCCGGGTATCGATCCCGGTACCTCTCGCATGCTAAGCGAGCGCTCTACCATCTGAGCTACGCCCCCTGTTTAAAACAACTTTATTCTTGTTACTTTTTACGCAACTATGTAACCTACTTGTTTATATGTTGAATCAAATAATCAAAATGCTTCGGGCAAAATAATATATCGAACTATAATTCGAATGAACCACATCATCAAACCAGTTTATTTGGTACTTTTTCACATTGGTTGTTATTTAATTAAATAATATGACATTACTTGTATGTATTTAAATTAGCGTAACTATAAATATATCGAATGCAAAGTGACTCTCGTTTTATAGCCACCAAGCCATATATAATAAATTTTAGTAAGTAAGTAATATCAGCTATCACAACAAATGTCTTAAAAAACGACCTGTATAAGATATATGACATCATTTCACTTATTATTTATAAAGGATCTTCAGCATCTTCTTATAGTAGCATCGGACGCAACGTTTAGAAAGCCACGTCCTTCCTCGCTACGCTACAAGCCGGGCTGATGAACGAATAGAAAATTTATATAATGAATATTAACTTTTTGACTTCAACTCACATTATATACAAGTAGATGAAATGGATAAGTGACAATTTGTATCAGTTGATAATATATAGGTATTACAACATCTTAATGAGAAGAAATATGTGAAATAATGCAAAATTGATGGATGTAATACATATTATAAAATTTTGGGTGAAATTTAGTTTATAAATAATAGGGGAACTGACGTCATACATCTTGTACAAGTCGTTTTTAAGACATTTATTGTGACAGCTGATATTACTTACCTACTAAAATTAATTATAGATATATATATTATATATATATATATTATATATATATATATATATATTGAAAATAATTATCAAAATAAATTTTATGGACAATTCGATATACATATATTAATTTATTTTTTACAATTTTCGGAGGTTTCGATAATAATTTTGTCTTCTTAAGACTAAAAATAAAAAATTACATATTTATATGATTTCAGATTGAAAAATATATAATTTGTAAACTAAAATCAAAAAACTAAACTGATATTTTCAATAAAAATGAAAACTAACTATAAGAAAAAATATTACCTTCAATAAAATTCATAATCCTTTTTAAACAATAATATCATAAATAAAACAATCCAAAAAATACTTAATCCCAAAATCAAAAATCTTAAATATCAAAATCTTAAGCCTTAAAATCAGAAAACCAAAAATCAAACACTTAAACTATAATCCAAAAACAATGCATTTCAATATATATATATATATATATATATATACTTATGTCTAGCTTTCTCCGTCTGTCTGGAACGCTTTTAAGATATACTTATATATAAACGTCTAGCTTTGTGAGGAGGAGTAGTATTCTGATTTGCCTGAACAACGACATGATTGAAGAAAATTTATTATTTTTATTTATGTTCATTGTTATTTTTCTTGTGCCATTTAATATGTGAAATTAAATGTCAAACTTAGTAATTACATTTAAATAAAATATGACCTTGTAATGGATAGTCGTTTTACGACGGATTATCATCTAATATATATATAAATCCATTTAATACTTTTCATTTTTCCAAATAATTTCATATCCCCTAAAGAGAAAAAAAGAAAAAACAATTAAAACCAAAAAAAAAAGCAAGAAACAAAACTTTTAATTGAGAACTCTCCCCTCCTCCCAGATCTATAAACCGTTGTAAATTATTATCACATTCTAGCTGACCCGACAAACATTGTTTTGCCCCGCACCTGGTACCCATATTTTCCTACGGCGCAATACCGTCGCCTACTGCTGCGGCCAACGAAATGACCTAATTGCAGTATCCGGTGTCCGCCTCTTCGCGACGAGCTGCGATTCTAATTGCATTGGTCTAATTGCCGCAGCATGGTCTAATTGCTGCATCATGGTCTAATTGCCGTAACATTATCTAATTGCCTCAGCATGGTCTAATTACCACTGCATGGTCTAATTGTCGCAACATGGTCTAACTGCCACAGCATGATCTAATTTCCGCAGCATGGTCTAATTGCCGCATCATGGTCTAATTGTCGCAGTATGGTCTAATTACTGCATCATGGTCTAATTGCCGCAGCATGATCAAATTGCCGCAGCATGGTCTAATTACCACTGCATTGTCTAATTGCTGCAGCATGGTCTAACTGCTGCAACATGATCTAATCGCCGCAGCATGGTCTAATTGCCGCATAATGGTCTAATTACCGCAGCATGATCTATTTGACGCGACATGGTCTAATTACCACTGCATTGTCTAATTGCCGCAGCACGGTCTAACTGCTGCAACATGATCTAATTGCCGCAGCATGGTTTAATTACCGCATCATGGTCTAATTGACGCAACATGGTCTAATTACCACGGCATGCTCTAATTGCTGCAGCATGGTCTAACAGCTGGAGCATGATCTAATTGGCGCAGCATGGTCTAATTACCACTGCATGGTCTAATTTCCGCAGGCAGCATGGTCTAATTGCCGCGACTCTACCGCGGCCAACCGTATGTTTTCATTGCCTTTGCCGTGCTTTTGTCGTGGCCAGCGAAATTGCCTAATTACCGTGGGTAGCGACATGGTCTAATTGCCGCGGCAAGCGGTATTGTTTCATTGCTCAGGTTCTGCCGCGGCCAGCAGTATGGTTTCAAAGTCGCGACTTTGTTGCGGCAAGTGACATGGTCCAATTGCACGTGTTATTAGGAATATGGTCTAAATATGGTCTGATTATGTATTCCCATGTTCCTGTTCCCGTATTTCCGCATACCCATGTTCAAAAACCATTCACGTGTTATGACGAATATAATATGTTCTGAATATGGTCTGAATATGTGTTCCCGTATTCCCGTTGTTCACGTATTCGCGGATTTCTATATCTATAAACCATCTCCATGTTATATCGAATATATGGTGTGAATTTGGTCGCTGTAGCTCTAACAGTTTATCCATAAAAATAAAAGTTTTATTTTTGTGATATAGATTTTTTTTAATTTTCCCTTCTCTTTATTCTTTTTCCCCTTTGCAGTCTGTTATCTATATTCCTTAATTTGTTCCCACAACGCATTATACTCCCACACTTCTGTTAATGATTTGTTTGGTGTTTTTTTTTTTTTTGGATCTGCTTACCTTCACCGTTATGAAATTATCGTATACTATATTCTTCTCTTTTGCACGAAACAATAGACTAAGTTGCTAATTGATGCCTTGCAATTGCTTTTCAACATATATAAGCTCATTACATGTTTTAGGCCTGCACAAAGCTACATACCAGATTTACAGATCATCTAGGATTTCCTTCTCTAGGATTTCCTTCACCTCTGCTTGTATAAAGATTGTTCCAAATCTGGGTTTAGTCTATTTGTTCGTGAAAAATAGTCTAGATATAATACCCTATATTTAAAATTGAGGGAAAAAATGGAAGATTCAAGACATACAAAATAGAAGGATTCATTTCAAATAAATTATACCGCTTTATGAGACTCATTATAGCTAATTTCAAAATGGAAAACTGAAAAGTAGAATAGTATAAAAGACGGCGAAAGGTATAGAATCAGCTTCCGCTCGAGTTCATAAAAAAACACGTTTTCTTTGAAAAATTAATCTTCATTACGCTTTCAAAAGCTGATATTTCTTATAAACGTAACGTAACATATAGGATCAGGTAGAGAGTATGAGTAAGGTTGCCAAATTTATACAAGGATATGACAAATACGAAAGGATCCTAACTTTTGTTTTTGTATGGAATAATTTACTGATTGCGTATTTTTCTATTCAAATAAGTTTGATTTTTCTACTTATTTTCCTCATTTATTACCCATCCATAGTTACTTTTTGGTAGTGGAATACATCTAAATTACTATATTCGGAATAGTCATTTAGGTATTGCCCTTCAAATAGGCGAGATTCTCTAATTAATTTTGTTTCTCTAGAGAAAATTATGGAAAAAGTTTCATTTCAACTGTAGATAAAATTACAAACAATATCTCATTTGCCTTTCTATAGAAAATTATAACTATCTAAATTGATACATTTCATGTAGATTCTTTTATTTATAGTCCAAGTCCAAAATAATGAGCAGTAATAAATCATAAGTTTTTGCAAGAAAGTCACACAAAAACACCTCCAATAATAAATTCCATAGGCGTGCATTTTCAATAATTTAATATTACATTAACAAGTGAACATGGTCAACCGTCACGATAAAGTTCTTACTTTTTAACCGATCAACACGACATCTGGTAATTTTTAGCATCATATAAAGCAATTTTATAACTCTAATATTACTTCCAGCTTCTCTACAAATGCCTTCAATTTTTACACAATTTTTCAATTGCTGTATAGGTGTTTCAAGTTCTGCGATATTTTAAATGACTTTTCAATTTGAATTTAATTGGTGGGTAGCTGCTTGCAGAGTAAAATACCGATCTATTCTTTAAGTTGAAAATGGCAAAAATCCGTCACCTTAAATGTTTCAAACATTCAGTATTTTCATTATGAAATGTTGCATAGAGAAATGTTGCAATATTTTAAATATACAGTGACGTTGCCAAGTTGGACAGTTTAGTGGGTTAGGTTGCAACCTAACGGCATCTATGTTTATTACAGAACTTCTCAATGTTTTATCGAAAACAAGGAGCCTCAGGAGGCACTTACAGAAGCCGAACTCACAGAAATACTTGATCACTTGGATGAGAGTGCAGATGAATTCGAAGATGTTTCGGACACCGATATCATAATTGATCCAGATTATGTCCCCAAAGTTGATCCATAGTGCGTTCTGAAGTTGAACATAGTGACGAAAATAATTTTCATGAACATGAAAATGCATTATCTACAAAAAAGAAGATCGTTCATAGGCTCAAAAGATTCCCCATCATACGAGAGTTGAATGACCATACTATCGATGAATTTGAGTTAAATAATCAAGTCAAACCGCCCTATTTAAAACATTCAAAATGGCGAACGGACGCCTTCATGTTCATGAAATGATACTTATCAAATCAACGGAATCGTTGTTCGAGCTCCCAAAATTAACTTTTAATCTCATATTTCTCACAACCGACTTCTAAAACAAAGTTGCCTCTTAGTAAGATATTACGACAATTTAAAGTTTACTAATTACTTAAGTAACCTCGGTGTGCCCCTCCATTCTAGACTCATACGCCAACAGAATCATCACGTAAGCGAATTCAGACGCTAGAATGACCAATCAGTATAATACATACTTAATACCATTCTAACCATTAACCAAGGTACGAGATCCCGGAACACATCTTTCCTCATATCAACTATAAACTTACAGATCTAATATTAGCTAAAAATCCACAAATTAATTAACAATTACGAAAGTGGATATAACAATCGCTTTTAAAACTCATCATACATGACAAAACATTACTAAGCTTAATTTTAATTCATTATTTCCAACTCAAAGACAGTCAGCCATACGTGACTTGCGCAATAGTGCTCGCTCTAATAATAATTGCATACAGAATCAGACACCTGATTAATGTGCGACTAGTGTAGATTGCTGCTATATCGTATTCATTGACAATGATCAGCTCGTGCCACACGAAAATAAACAACATTGCCACACAACAAACACCAAAGACAGTTTGAAATCCAGCAAATATAGTTGATTAAATAAATAGCACAATTAATTAATGGTAATGAAACATCATAAGATCCTGACTCTACTTAATTACTGTTAACAAATACCTACCAATAACAATAAATTTGTTATTACACGCCAGTTCCGTGGTATTCCTATTTGTAGGTATTACGAAGGCTTTGATTGCTCTATTACTGAAAATTTACCATTGTTTTTTCACACTAGGAATTTAGATGAGCTAGGAATTTAGGATTCTCTTCCTCCGAGTAACCATATTCCGAGCCAGATTCCTCGTTTCCACCACTCTCTGTTATAATCACAGGGCGCACTTCGTCAGTAACATTTTCTATTTGAAAATCGCAATTGCTCAGTGTGTTGGATGCAATTTTGGCCATATCTCACTTATAGATTATAAAATTTTGGGAACCAGTGTTATGGAAGCATTACCAAGGAAGGAATTGGCCTCCTCCCGTCTACACTGGCAATAAATATACAAATAAGGACCTAAAGTTAATTTAAAATTTTCCATTATCCTGGCTTTTATTCTGATTTTTCTACTTTACTCATAGATGAGATATTTGATTTTTTCTAACACTACTTTACTTGACTCTTGTTTTTTTCATTTAGTTTCTTAATATTTATTATTTGTTTCATTTGTTTTAACACAGTCACATAAGTAATGATTTCAAATAAATCAACAACATATCAATGAAAATTAAATGTTTAGTAGTGATTACAAAATAATTAGTAACACCTCGAATATATTTTTTATGTATAAAAAGTAAATATATTAAACATTTCATTCCTATCATTATTTGCTACTAAATTTTGTGGGAACGTGTTGTGAGAGTTTACGATTTTTTCTATTTCATTTGATTACATATTCCCTTTGATATCCCACAGGTATTACAGAAATGTCCAATGTTTCTCGCAAAACAAACAACAAAAGCCGTAAGAATAGTACTTGGGAATAGCTACTGTAAGCCCGATAGCTTTCCTTTGAATGTGCGTTTATATTCTATAACTAAATAGTAACATAAATTATTGTGGTTGTAGAACAGCGACGGTTTTTATACAATCAATATTTTAACGCAAACAAAAAGGCTGCGGCGGCTGAACAAGAAAGAAAAAAAAAGGAATAGAAAGGAATACAATTTCTACTGGTGTCAAGACTTTAACTTAAAACGTTTCAGCTTGTTTCAACATGTTCTTCATTTTTGTTTTTTTTTTGCTTATAAAATAATACGAATGAAAACAATTCACCGGTTTTGAAGCGATTCTCGAAAATATGTAAAATAATTACAATGAAAGTTGCTTCTGGAGTAAGTTATTCCATTTGTTCGAAACTTGTAGACTAACTAACAATGTACGATGTTTTATTTTTTGCTAAAGTTTTGGATATATTTTTAATGTAATTACTTATTTACGGTCTTCGGGACAATGCGGTATGTAATCTGTTACATTGCTTTGTAGTCATGGAACATTATACAATATCAAAAGGAACCGAAAATATAATTTAATTGTTTATTTCTTATTATAAATTAACTTGTATCTCTAAATTAAATCGGGTCAGTATAACACATAAAATAGTAAAATTCAATATGATTTTTATTTATAACATTAAAATAATTTATTAACATGGGATAAATTTTAATACCAATTCTCAAATAAATAAAATAATTAGTAAGAAACAATTAGCAATTCATTAGTTAATAAGTTTTATCGTAGAATATTAGGGACAGAAATCAGAAATTATTTTGTTTGTAATTTTCAAACTAGTCAATTAATATTAATATAATTAAACTTACATTTGAGCTACAGACATCACGTACACTTGACTCTTTAAGTTTATTTTTCTAAGTTAAGAAATTCAACCATGGATGACTGTGGCGGTCTGAAAAACTGTTTTTATAAACGTTACTTTTCATACATCGGCTTTCAACCACGAACCATTTACCAACAGCTGCTGTAACGTTTCATATAGCACCCCTCTAGTTCTTCTTCTTTACCTATCACCTAAGTCATTATCTAATAAGGTTTGTAGCCTGTACTCAATGTTCCACTTTTCCTACTACCGTCGTAAAGTATCTCATACCTATGACGTAGCACGGCTTAGCCCGGCTAGGCCCCTTAAAGGGGCCCATAGGCTCCGTTTTTGTTCGACGAACAAGTCTGTTCGAATAAACGAAGTTGCGTACAGACTTGAGTTTTGTTTTATGACTGCGATTGATTATATCTCAAATGAAGTCAACATATTTGTGTGCAATGGGGGCGGTTACTCATAAAATCGAAAAAAAAAGCGAACAATATCGAATAAAGAATGACGTTTGCAGAGAAACCAGTTTTCTCATATTAACCTCTTTAAGGATGGATTATGAAACCTATTGCTTTCTTTTGAAATTAGTGACTCTGAATGTCTAACAAGACTCGCAGTTAAGGAACGCGATTTCACGTCATTGCGATTTCACCTCACATTATATTGTTATTCTCATTTTTATTATTATGTGTGTTCCTTTTAAGTCTTTTTAACCATTCCTCCGAAACGTTTTCATCCAGAAATTGTGAAATTCAATTTATCCCTACATATACAGCTAGACTTCTGTACAAACCCCCACATACCCCACATACCTAAGATCTGCACGAGTGGATAAGATCATCCAACAAAACCGACGGATATAATCAGGCTGAACCTAATTATTTTCGTCGGTTTTATACGCCAGCTGGAACAACAATTTTCGAGCCATGCGTAGTTTTGCGTAGTTTTTGTTCGAACAGACTTGTTCGTTGAACAAAGCTGTAGAAGAAAAATGTAGTCTATGGACCCCTTTAGCTATTTCTTTAACGCCCTTTTTATTCTTATCGCTGTTTCATTACCTGGCTACTCAGTTTTCCCTACTCTGACTATTACCGTAGTAAAGCATCTCGTACACGTATCTGCCTTGGAGTAACACAGTGAAATCGCGCCTTCAACGGAGCGACTTCTTTCCGTCTTATACTTCTGTTATACCCTTTCCTACTTCTAATCTATTACCAACAAAATTCAGTTGAACTACTAGTTTGCAGCGACAATCAATTATCGATATATAAGAATATTTAATATTACTCGTATTTGATTTGTAACTAGGGCTGGTATTAAATTATGAAAAATGCCGTTATTGTATTATATAAAAAGTTAATTTATTTAGAGCACTGAGTAATCTTAAAAACTTCTGAAGTAGCTTAGAGAGTTGACAATGTATTGCTGCAGTGAGTTGGAGTAGACATTAAATTATCAAAAATGCCGTTATTGTATTATATAAAAAGTTAATTTATTTAGAGCAATGAGTAATCTTAAAAACTTCTGAAGTAGCTTAGGGAGTTGACAATGTATTGCTGCAGTGAGTTGGAGTAGACATAATTGTGAAATCAAAAACTATTATTTTAACTCTAAAATTCTTTATTTCAACAATCTTAATATAAAATTGTAGAAAAATGAAAATACCGACGTCTAAAATCAATTATAAAGAGTGTAAGTGGCATGTCTTCGCCCAACTTTAAATAGCTGGATTCAATCAAATTTTCCGTTTGATTAACAGCTCTCAAAAACGTGGAAACCATAGTTGTACATTTTTTCACGAATCTGTTTTAAAACAAAGAAACTGTAGTGTAGGTTGCTAAAACTGCTCTCGTGAAACGAAATCTTTAAAAATTAGAAAATAATTTAAATCTCAAAAACTAAAAGTTTCGTTTAGCACTTTTTGGAAACGCAGTATTTCCAAAAGACGGCGGAAATGCCGTCTTTTTGGAAATTCTCCTGTTTCATTCCATTATCACGCTGTAAATATTATTTAGAATCAATGAGACCCCGCCTATATACCATATCCATACCCAAGCCCTACCTGAAAATTCAAAGCATGAATCTGTATTTTATTAAAGTCGAGAAAAAGGTATAACAGATGGACCTTGCAGAATTAGCAATTTTCCATTTTTCTAGGAAAGTGGAAAACTTTGCGATTTCTTATTATTTTTTATTGTCTTCAGGGTTATATCTCGCCTGGTAGGTATTTCAATTTGACAACGTTTTGCCATACCCGCATCTGGCATTGTCGAAACTTAAAGAAAGTCAGAAAACTTATTGTACTATGCGTATCTGCCGTAGTAGCTGAACACACAAACGTCAATAAGAACCTCAGCACGTGCGTCCTTGCCCAACATAACTACACTATCGGTTTCGAAAACTCTAAAACAAGAGCCAGAGGAACCCACTATAGAAAGGGAATTACTAGATACTAGAGAAATTATAGAAATCGAAAAACGGCTGGACACGATGAACAAAAATGACGAGAGCCTTCCTGGAGTTTGAAAACCTGTATTACAACATTACTGTGAAAAAACAACAAATAAATTACACCAACATCAAATCGAAAAAAAATGCATCTATCGTATGACCATCAGCATCCACTCAATCGGCCAGTGTACGACCACCATCAAAGATATGTATAGATACGACGTCAGGCACCATACCATGCACGACAAGCACTAACATAGAAAGTAGAATTACAAGGTCTTATGCTAAACGCATCACACAATAAATTTTCAGACTTTCTTTAAGCCTCGACAATGCCAGTTACGATTTTGGGGATACGTTGACAAACTGAAATGTCTACTACGCGAATTATGACTCTGATAACAAGAAACTACTCATATATATATTACATTACATTACATTACATTACATTACATTACATTACATTACATTACATTACATTACATTACATTACATTACATTACATTACATTACATTACATTACATTACATTA
>WYDF02005973.1:0-13893 GCA_009867245.2 Adranes taylori
TTACCCAGTGATATTCGTTCACTTATCACCAAGTTGGTCATAAATTGAGTTTTGTTAAAGTTAATCTTTAAGCCAACGGAGTACATATCTTGTACTAATTATGTAATTGATTATTTCTCAATTTATATTAATTGTTAACTCCCTGTTTTTGATAAATACATAATTAGTTGCTGGTAATTAAGTTTTATTTTGATTTATATAAACTGCCAGAAAATATTTTTTGATACTATAACTTGACACCGAAAACGTAATAAATATTGTTTTCGTATCACAGCTTCCTTCCTTTTGAATAAGAAAATAAAAGGATATACTCAATGATCGATTCCAACTGTTGTGTAACCAGCGAACAATATTTGTCAACAGCAAACAATACTTTTCTGGCATTGTTGCGTTTTCATCCATGCATATAATTAAGGTGACCATATGTAAGCGTTTATCGCGTACTGCAAGCATTTGAAACCCACCGTACGCGGATTGACAATGTACGCGATTTATACGCGTTTTCAAAGAAATTATAAAATTTCCGTCGCATAGTCTTTTTTAAACATACTACAAACGTGTACAAACTTGAAAAAACTGACGCACCAATTAGGCCAAACGTATTTATATGTGATCACCACTCGTCGATCACTCGCATCATCAGCATCATTTGTTATTTGCATTCCATAACAAATGGACGTATTCAGTTTCTCATAACAAATGAGAAACTGAAGACTGAATTTCCATTCATCTTACAAATAAAAGAGGAATTGGTGAAATGCACTATTTGTTCTGGTCAATTTGATATTATGAGTTGGCCGATCAGCTATTGAGGACGATTGTAAAACTTGTAAGCATAAATCTGGCTTAGATGCGTCGTCATAATCCAAGAAACTGACAAACTTTCTAAGAAGGTCGAGTTATGGCTAACCTGAAAATTGATAGCAATTCAAGAAGGAACGTTTGCATTCCATACAATTAAACATAATCACAGCTTCCGAAGCACCGATTGCACCTCATAACTGATCAAAAAGTTTTATAGCCAAACGTTTAGTTCTGCTCGAACAAAATGTGCAGCAATTATTATCAATGTGTTCAAAAACTTTTGGGATAATAATTTGGAAAATGATCTGTCAAAAAACTCATATGTTACCTTGCTTTCTGATGCATCAAATCATAACGAAATCAAATTGTACCCAATTCTGATAAGATATTTTGATATCGAAGAGGGAGTCAAGGTTTTATTATTAAATATAGAGTCAATTACAAGTGAAACGGGCGTGTATTTGTCCGAACATATTTTTAAATTTGTTAATGATAAAAAAAATTCTAATAAAATATTGGCAACACAAACTTAAATTTTGGTGGATTGAAGCGACGTGGAACAAATAATGTTCATAAACAATGAATTCATAAATTACAGCGAAACATTATTCGAGTCGGCTGCAACGCACATATTTTATCTACCTCAATTAATACTGCCTCATGAAGTATGTCAATTGATGTCGAAATCACCATTCCTCAAATTTATTTATTTTTCCATCGGTTCACTGTTAAGAGTGTTAGGAAAAACTGTTAGGCTTTTCGAAAGTTCGTGGTTAGCTTTACTTCCGGCAATTGAAAGAGTTTTAAAATTGTATCAGCGATTAAAGTCATACTTTCTCAGCATCGACAGATGCCCAAAAGTCTTATATTCGTTTTTCAATAATGAAATGAGTGAGATGTTGTTGTTATTTATTCACGGTCAAGTTACAAATTTTCACAATACTGTGACAAAAATTGCAACGGACGATATTTCTGCTGCAGAAGTTGCGCTCATTTTAAAAGATTTGAAAGTACAAATTTAAATCAGAAAAGACAAACAGTTTTTTCCTCTTATGGTTACCCAACTATTGAAAAATGATGAAGAATCTATTAATTAAATTAAGAAAAAGTTTATGCAGGAAGTTGCCATATGCTACTATAATTGCTTGGAATATGTAGAAGAATGGAGTCAACATTTTAAAGTAGATGTATTCGCATGGTCATTACTTCACGAGAATGCTAAATGGGAACAAATTAGTGACACAATTTCTTAATTGAAAAATTTAATTCAATTTGAAATCGACGACAATGAGTTATTCGATGAAGTTTACAGAGTGAATTCGTACTGTAGAGAAAAAAAAATTCAGAATGGCATTTGAAAGCAATCGAACCAGATAAACGATGGGCTGAAATTTTATCTCATGTTACAACCCGTCATATTCCATTTCTAAATATTTTAAAAATAGTCGAAGCAGCTTTTTGTTTGCCAGGTACAAATGCTTCAATGGAGAGACTGTTTTCAAAATTTGGACAAGAAAAATCGCGATTATCAGTTAATTCATTGTCTTCAATTTGAACAGTCAAATTTAATTTACGAAATGTAAACTATACTGAATTTTCCGATATAATTGAAATAGATGAAGCAATCCTGAATAAAATTCATTCATCTGAAAAATATAAAAATTAAATAATATAAAATATGTATTATGTGTAACATTTAAAATGTTATTTAAATCAGTATTTTATAGAAATAAAATAACTACATTATTTTTGTTTAATTGTCAATTATTTATTTTTCATTTTTACGTAATGTACTCGTTTAGGAAAAAATATAAATGGTCACTTTAATATAATGAACGAATGTATTCAGTTGTCAAATATATTATGGCCGGTTATTAAAATAATCATAATAATACGAACTTAAAATAATGTTTTATTTTATTAAAATAAACGTACGGAGATGATCCGTACCTCAATCTGTTTTTAAATTAAACTCTAAGTCAAGATAAATGTTGTATTAAGTATGGAAATTTTGTTAACCATCGCATATGGATTTTGTTTTCATAAAGTTGAAAATGTTAATATAAAACTAGTTAAAATTTTACTACTTTCTTAATTTGACTTGAAAATATTTTTTGATTCGACGGAAATTTGCATATTCAAAGGTAAATTGGTTTATTCTATTGGTTTTTTAAGGTGTGATAAAATTAAATATGTATGTTATTGCAGTAATTAATGCTTATCATTACAAAGGATTCTATATTTTTTATTCTTGTATTACGAAAGGATTATTGGTTTGAAACAATTGTCAGCACTTTTGGCAAAACAAAACCATTGGATTTTTTGGAGTACTAGTGTTTAATTTCTATTGAATATATCTATAGATGGTTTAGATCGTGTATATCAAAAAAAAAACTTATTCCTTAAGATTGCTTTCGGCTACAAAGTATGCATCCTGAGAAGGAGTTGTTTTCAATTACATGTTATGAAGATAACTAAATTTAAGGTTATAGCATGAAGTGCCACCTGTGTTGAATATTTGAAACATTTATATTAATCAACAGTTGAACCTACTTAATTAAGTTAATATATACGATACGAATTTAAAACAGTCGAAATTTAGATGATTTATTGTATGTGATAATATGTCTAAACATGAGCTACTATTTAGTGATCGGTAAATTTCTAAAGAATATAAAGAATTTCTAAGAATTTAGTTTTGGTAGATTGTATTATTTCTAGAATTTCTTGCTAAATTTAGTTTTCTCACCTTATTTAGTCTATGCAACACAGAAAAATTGCACTCAAGTGTCCATTGATGCACACTTTGAATTTTCGCCCTGTCTGACCTATATATTCAACACCACAAGAACATTCCAGTTTATAAACTCCATTTTGATCTGCACTCTCAATTTTATCTTTGTTTCTGCTTATAAGCATTGGAAAAGGAAATTTGGTGATTTTATTTTTTGAGGAGGTTCTATAGTTTGTATGTAGTCTATAGTCATTATGTAGTTTATACAAAGATAGTGAAAAATATGTTTTTTGGCAAATTCTGTAGAGAAATTGTTAGCATTAGCTATTTGACAAGTAATTTTTACTGCGTTAATGAAGCCTTTTTCTTTAATGGAGACTGAATAGTCTATAACATGCTGTACTATAGCTTTTTTGTGAGTAATTGGGTGGTTTGAAAAATTATCGATACTGTGATTTGAATGAGTTTCTTTTCTGAAAATTTTAAAGGTAAAATTGTGCTTGATTTCATCTGCGTTGATACTCTAAGAAATTTAGTTCATTCTCTTTGTCCATTTCTGCAGTAAATATGATGTTATGGTTTAGTGCATTTCGTTTATTAAAGATGTTCTTATGGGCCATAACATAACGAACCCACAAAACTATTCCTTCCGAATCAGTATTGTTAGTTTCTAAGTGATTCATGAAAATATCTGCAAAGGAAAAGAGGATTCCCCATCGTCAAGCCATCTGATTGTGAGAACAGCTGGTTGTTGAATTTCAAAAAGTTTTGTTCAAGCTCATAGTTAGATCAAATATGGTATTAATATTTCGTCTGATAGGTTGAACATGTCTAATATTTCTTTTACTATTTCAAGGCAAGCATTAACTGGAACAGGCGTGAAAAGGTTTGAAACGTCAAATTATAAAATTTCGAAATTATTTGGCAAGATTACTGTATTAACTTTTGAAATAAATTCGGAATTGTTCTTAACGGAGAGTTTATATTGTAAAACATATAGTTTGGAAATTTAGTATTCCTAATAGTACATTTACGCTAAGACAATTATAGCGTTCTTCATTCTCTTGGATAAACAATTAATCATATTTGTGAACTTATAAAATTTTTGCCAAGTAGAAATATTACTAACAAGTGCTTGTTTCGACGTTTCGCATCTCATCAGACGTGTGTGCGTAATGTGTCTTCTAATGGTACAAAGCAGTTTAGCAGAATTGTTACAATGTACTTGGTGAAATACACGCTATTAGCGAGTACAATGGTGAAATACTCGCTATAAGCGACATTAGACTGAGTAAGGCAGTCGACTTTAATAAGTACATTGCAACAATACTGCTAAACTGCTTTGTACCATTAGAAGAGACCATCAGAAGCACACACGCCTGATTAGATGCGAAACGTTGAAACAAGCGCTTGTCACGTGTTAGTAATATTTCTACTTGGCAACAATTTTATATGTTCACAAATAGGATTAATTGTTTATCAAAGTTAATTAACAACGCTATAATTGTCTTAGCGTAAATGTACTATTAGGAATACTAAATTTCCATACTATATATCATAGTACAACACTGATGGTAAATACTTATGTTTAAATTGTAGATCCAAATTGGTTTTCAGGAAATTGTCTGAAAATGTATTTAATCTGTATGTGTGAGAGTTAATAAATGATACTACTGGTCTAATGGGATATCTGTTTTTAACTTCTCCTTTTGGAAGTTTGTGAATTGTTGGGAGACCATAGAGCCTAAGGATAAATGGATTCATCACTAATATTCTTTCTTGAGTGTATAAACCGGTACGATAATGTTTTTTGATAGTTAACTTTAATTCTTTTTCAAATTGTTGATATGTGACATGTTAATTACTGTGAAACCGTTTTCAACTAGGAATTCGTTAACCTTCTGCGCATATATCTATGTTTATCAAATATCACTAAACAAGAACCTTTGTCTACTTTCGAAGCCATTAGTTTATTCTGTGATAACTTGTGCTTAATATTTTTAATGATAGTTTTGTCCTTATTGGACCTATTAATGAATTCCCTGTTGTTCTTCAAAGCATCTAAACGCATGTGGCAGTTCATGCTATAACCTAAAATTTAGTTATCATCATAATATGTAACTGAAAACATCTCCTTCTGAGGACGGCTACTGTAACCGAAAGTATACTTAAGGAATAAGTTTTTTTTTTAAATATAGTGGATTAGACCAATAACTTTGTTTTATTATTATTAATTTCTATTGGTTTAAACAATTTGTATAGATTTGTGATGTTACGTAAAACATAACGTTATATGTATTGTAGAAATATTTATTAGAAAAATACAGAAAAAAGAGAGAAAATATAAACGTGATTAAACCTATTTTATAATAAATATTATAGATATACATTAAATATCACATTTCAAAAAAATATAAGTTATAAAAATAATAGGATCCATTGATTAGTTGATCAAACAAACATTTTTGGAAATTTTTAAGTCTAAAGTTACACGTGCTAGTCATGAGAGTAGCTCTTCATTATTTATAATAGAAAATAATTTTATATTAAATAATAATTTATCCTTAAATAAATATATTATATTTCCAAATATAATAATAATTTCTTTATTAATAATATATTTAACAGGAATGATATTTTTCAGTATTGTGCCAACTATCCATTTATTTCTCGAGGTCTACTCTTCGATGAGAGATTGAAAATTGCCTTTAGTTAATGAAAACAGAGAACTTGGTAAAACTATTGGAAAATATTGCCGATAAGCAGGAAGACTCAGCAAGTAATTCACTAGTTATAATAGATTTTAATATTTGAATTGTTGGTTCTTCTTTGGTTCTGGAGTACTGTTATTGGCAACATTGACCAGATTCAAAAAAGGTTTCACCTTCCACACCGTCAAGTTACATAATGCTACTCTAGATATTCAGACTTACAAGTAATTTCCTAGAAAACTTTGTTATATGAAATAAATTACTTGATCCATTAGAGAAGTAATGAAACTATGCAATACTCGTGATATCCAAGCTGAGAGACGAAAAAATCACCCAGGAAGGATGTAGGGCTCAAATCAGGAAATGAAATACTACAATTAAAACACGAAAAAAATAGAAAACGGATTCATCAGATTGTAGGAACTGGACTCTAGTTTTCGCTTTGTTTTACACAAAGGAATTGTTGTTCACATGTAATGACAGTTGCTTGAAATAAAAATACATTCTCAGGAAATGTTTTCATGATTGATGGTCTGTGGTTCTTAACCTTGTAATGCGTACGGCCCCTTTAAATTCAAAATGTTTTCGCGACCCATCTCACCTATCCTGTTGCCTATTTTTGAAATATATTTCTAAAATATTTTTCTGAATATAGCTTGGGGAATTAGATTATATTTGCTTCTTGGAGAAATAGATTAATAGATTACAGTTGGAGAGATTGATTATAGTTTGGAGAAATACATATATAATTTCAAAAACCAAAAAATACTAATTCCTCCGGCGCTCACAAATATCTTTTGCCCCCCCCCCCACCTCCCTCCGCCGGTTGAGAATCACTGGTCTACGGTACACCAGTGATTCAAACAATAGAATATGTACACAAACAATAACAGGCTATTCGAGATAGGAGCTGACGCTAAGTTTCAAAACATGAGAAAATGTTTCACTTCATTGCACTGAATACGTCACGCCCTAGTATTTCCATATTATAAAACTGGTTTCCAGATTTTACTGACTTTTGCAACATCTATTCCTAGTTGTGAAAGATTTTTGAGGAAATTAAAACTTAGCCGAAGGAAATAGTGTTTTGCTAAGTGTAGAGTGGGCATCAATTTTCAGTAATTAATCGGTACATTTGCAGTAATCAAAGCAAAACGAATTTTCCTTGAAAAATTCACATTTTTCGAGAAAAACATGTCGATACTTATGATTCACACTTTTCTCGGGAAGGACTAAAAGAGGGTAAAATCAGATTTTGTTCTTGAGCACTTAAAATCCTACTACTTACGCTAATAAACTGAGAATTATGGAAATATCACAATAATATACACAGTAAATGCAAAATAGTGGACAAAAAAATACCCGAAAGTAAAAACGACCCTCATCAAAACTATTTTTTGGAATTAAAGGTTGCACTACTAAACATTAATCCATTCAAACAGAAAATAAATAATATACGATTGTTTTCATCAGTTTCAGCGCAAAAGCTTGAAACCACAAATGTAATATTATATGTGGCCAAACTAGCAAAGAAAAATCCGTACTTCATAATTCATCATGTTTACCATTATAAGATTTCTCACTGGGAAAAGCCCAAAAACTACTAGGAAAACCATTGAAGTCCCTCTCGCGCTTTGCAAACGCACTAAAAGAAGAGATACAATTACCTATGAAATGATTCGCTCTTCCCAAAATAGCTAAATCCACATGTGGCTTATTTCCGTCATATTTAAATATCTCCACTTGCATACGCTGTAATCCATATTTTAAATCATCTATCATATGATTACTATCCGAAGCAACAAAAATGGATCGAATTGGACCGCGCTGAGAATTATCTTTGGATTGATTGTAAGTTTTAATCGAGCGTTTCAACTGTCTAAGGATTGTTTCTTTTGTCGGCAAACACATATCTTTCGTAGCCGAGCCATGCTCTTTACGATAACCCAGACACTGTGGTGCGGCAAACAAATCCGGACTATTTGGAATTAGATTGCAAGCGCGTACCCAATCGATTCCGTTACGTAGATGAATGCCAATAAAAGCGCCTTTTGGAAGTGTTTCGCGAATGAATCGATTAGCTTCTAATTCAATTTTATCACTCCATTTAAGATATCTAGAAAATAAGAAAGTGTGAAAGAAACAATTAAAATATTTATTTGTATTTAGATCGGCTTTACTTAGCTACATAAGCTATTAGATTCATAAAAGTTTGATACAGTAATAATAAATCTTAGATACTAATATACATATGTACACATGTACCAGTAAACTTAAGTTTATAAGTTCTATATAATCAGCATCTATATACTGAAGTTAAGTATGTATTGTTTCTTTGGTTTCGGTAATATAATTTAGTTTAGTTTTAAATTTAGTTTATAATTTAGTTTTAAACGTTCATTCACTAGTAGCATTTCTAATATCCGTACTTAATGTTTTATATTTCATTATCCCCTTGTAATACAAACTCCTCCTCCCTACATTTTTATTCACATTTACCACATGTCAAAACAACTGCTCTCTGTTTATAAACAAATAATCTGTCAATAATTTGTTTAAGTAAAGCATTTAATCTTTAAAAATGGTTAGAGGTAAAGTTATTGATGTGAAGATTCGATCAATCATGATAAACAGGAAAATGCAATTCCGAAAATGGAAAGTTACTAGGTTTTTCGAGATATAGTGTCAGAAATATCATACGATTCCACCAGACATACGATTCAATTGCTCCAATGCCCCGACACGTGGGGGGTAAGTGAACTAACAGATCGGAACAAACAGCATTTGCGAAAAATTATTAAAGAAAATAGAAGAGCTACCTATGGTTAACTCGGTGTATTCTGGAGCGATGCTGTAGGAAGGCGTACTTCTAGGTCTACAACTTATAGAGAAGCTAGGAATTTAAAAAATACAGTGCAATTGTTTTAGG
The DNA here is from genome assembly GCA_009867245.2 of Adranes taylori. Lineage (NCBI taxonomy): Eukaryota > Metazoa > Arthropoda > Insecta > Coleoptera > Staphylinidae > Adranes > Adranes taylori. The sequence goes on from WYDF02005973.1 coordinate 9,179, forward strand.
CTAAGGAAAAACCATTCTTGGCACAGAAACAAAAAAGGAGAGATTAAAATGGACAAAAGAACGTAAAAATTGGTATTGTGAAAACTGGAACGACATTAATTGGAGCGATGAGTCTATATTCGATGTGAGGATCGGAGACACTCCGAGCAGAGTTATTCGACAGAAAATTGAAGCATACCATCCCGATTGTTTGAGGAAGAAAGTGAAACTTACATCATCTGTCATAGTGTGAGGATGGATGTCGCCAGGAGCTGTAGGAAAATTACACTTTGTGGATGGCATTATAAATACAGATAAATATTTAGAATTTTTAGAAGAGTCTCTGCTGCAAACAATGAAAGATACATTGGATTCTGGAAGGGGCTGTACTTTGCAACAGAATGGACCCATACTTCACGAAAAGAAATGAAATGGTTCCTAGATAACAGTATTCCACTCCTAAAGTGGGTTTCAAGTAGCCCAAACTTGTCCCCTATCGAAACACTTTGGCAAGAAATAAAGAAACGATTGCGCAACACTCCAGCCACATCAATTCCTGATCTGAAGAGAAGGCTTCAGGAGATATGGGATAACTTCATTCCAGATGAGTGCCAAGAGTATGCCTCAAAGGATATTAGCTGTTATAAAAAACAGAGATGATGTTACTCAGTAGTAACTCTTCAAATGCTTATCAAATCCAAATTGGCTTCTAGTATATTTTGTCTTATATTAAAATTATATTAAAATATTCGGTTTAATATAAAAAATATAGGAATTAAAACTAATGTGTTTATTTCTATTGCTTAAGTGTTATTAATTCAAATTTCAGTAGGTGGGCCAACTGAAGTGGAAGCTAGCTCGTATATGCAATAAATTTTGAGAGTTTCAATTTACTATCTAAGATTACTCCTAGATATTTGTATTCTATTGCTATATTTGTACACACTCTATTGCTATATTTTCTAGATAGATTGATCTGCATGTGTCATCTTTTCTTCCAAACTGCATATATTTACATTTGTCGGTGTTTAATATTAAATTATTCTTATCATACCGCTTCAGTATGGATTGCCGTTCAGTTAATTCATTTAAACTTATTTCTTTAAAGTCTGTGAATGCTATGGTAGATTGGCTTATTTCAGTTTCATTTCTCGTCATTGATTTTACCGTTACAAACATTATTTATACTTTCCATATGGTATTTGTTGAAGTTATTTGCTATTTCCTTGTAGCCCTTTATCTCTGTATTGCCGACAATAATTTTGCTTTTAATGTGCATATTTGATGTAGAGTAATTCTCTTTATAATTTTCCACATATTTGGTGCGTTATGTTAGTTATTATAGATAATTCGTTCATATTGATTAGTTTTGTTGTACCTGATTGTTTTAGTAACCTTATTTCTTTCAGCTCTATAGTCCAACAAATGTTCATTCCTATTTGTTGTTTTCGCTTTCTCATATGATGTATTTCGCTCTCTTTGTGCCTTATAGACTGTGTTATTAAATCACTCACATTGATCGTTTTTTACTTTATATTTTTTGATTGGGCATGCCCTAATAAGTGCTTGCATTAAGTTGTTGAAAATGTTTTCATACAAGTATCTGTCCTCCTATAATTCCAAACCATAGTTATCAATTCCTGGAAAATCTCATTCCTGATTTAATTGCTTTGGACACAAACTTCTTTATTGGATTTTTGGTTGAAGACAGTTTAACGACAGTTCATGGTCTGTGATTTTATCCATACTTTTTGATGTTACTCTGCATTCCCAATGTTTGTGAAAACGAAATCTATAGTTGTTTTTAAGGTTTGTGTTACCCTAGTTGATATTGTAACTATTTATTTCACATTATAAGTCCTTAAAGCTGCTTCAATATGCTTCGTGTAAGGCTGCTTCAATATTCTTCATCCAATCTATGTTAGAATCCCCTACTATTGTAATGTTACTGTTTTATCTTTACTTCAATCAACGTAAACCTGTAATTTTTCTCCAATTTACTTGCTTGTAGACATTTATATTCTACTAGATGAGCCCGCGAACTTCGTTTCGCGACAAATTTCCTGTGTTCCCGCATTCCTGTGTTTAAAACTCATTCTCGTGTTATGGCGTCTATATGGTCTGAATATGATCGCTGTATGATCGCGGTCTGAATGGTTTGTCCGAATAATGTTGACACACTGACCTACATTAGATTTTTATACATCCCGTATACCCGTATAAAAGTGTTCCCTTATATCTCGCATTCCCTGTTCACAAACCATTCCCGTGTTATTACGAATATATGGTCTGAATATGACCTGAATGTGTTCCTATATTCTCGTTTTCTTGCATTCGTATGTCTAAAAACCATTCCCGTTTTAAGACGAATATATGGTCTGAGTATGTTTCGCGTATTCCCGTTGTTCCTGTTTTCTATATCTATAAGCTATCCTCGTCTTATGACGTATATATAGTGTGAATTTGGTCGCTCTAGCTCTAATGGTTTGTCCGGAAAAGCAGAACTCACACAAAACGGAGTTAGATTTTTATATATAAGATATCTTCTCTCAAATACATTACCATTCTACCTGTATGTCTACTAGATGAGTCATTTCTTATAATTCTATAATTTTTTATTGCTATTTCACAATCGTGTGTCTCTTTAGTTATATGCGTTTCTGATAGGCATACAGCAATTGGGTTATTTTGTACAATCAAATTAGATATTTCATCAAAATTACTTATTAGGCTTTGTGCATTTAAGTAGATGAAATTTTCTTGTTAACTTGGTTGCTAGATGTAAACAATTTTCTCCTTTTCTTGCTGTATCACTTTTATGTACACTTCACATACATCTTCCCATACAGCATAATTTACACTTAGGTCTGTTCCATGGCTCTGGTTTGAATCGATATAATTTATACAATATTTTTCGATTTTACTGCTCCAGCCATGACAAGTATTTATTTCATGCCTCATGCTACACAATCCAAAGTAAGCATAATTGTACAGACAATATTTCGTTATGTGGTTATAATAACGGCATACATTTATAACATCTCAGTACATGTATATATTCTTCCGCATTATATCGACTGAGTTCAATATACATTTTCTTGATGTCTTTAACAATTTCAAGCATATTAAAGAGTTTTGAGTTTAATTGCATGATCAGATTAAAGATTAAATTGCCCTGATTTTTTTGCAAATAATCTATTTGATCTTCCCAATTTTCAGCATTATTTGTATTTTGACGAAAAAGTTTGTTTATTATGTCGTCATCATACAGGTTGTCGATTCAATATATCAAAACATTTCATTAATTAGTACAACGGAAGTAAGAAAATCCTCATATAACTAATGTTAATAAAAAAAATTATAATCGTTAAAAAATGGCGCGACCGTGTCGATATTACAAGTCATAAGCGCACACGTTTCTGAAACAAGCGTTATGTAACAAATTCTAACCTGATAATATTTACAAGTTTTATAACTATATGAGTGCTATAAGTACATGAGTTTTATTAGTACATTAGTTTGATAAGAAAACAATGGCAAGTCACGGAAGTATCAATCAAAATCTTGAGATTCGAAATCACGGACAAAAATCGCGAGCTTGGTGAAAAACATTTGAAATGAAAAAAAAATGACAAACACTTTTCTTACAGTTAATTTACATACATTTTCTTACATTGACTTTCTATTATCTTATGAAAATTTAGTAAGATCAAAAAATCTGGCAATTAAATCAATATATACAACTGCGTCTCTTTTTATGCGGATTTTGCGATTTTGAAGTTATGCGATTCATATTTCTTCGGAGTATTTTTGTATGCGACTTTTTTATGCGATAAAGAAATTCATATTTCATTAAAACCGGGATTTTCCCCGGTTTATATACACCACATTAAATTGTATAAGATTATATGTAATGTAAATCTGCTTGAAAACTATAAATGGCTGTCTATGCATGCAGTGGGGAATTCCAGATCTATGCAGGCCATTTGTATTTCCACCTGACTGACTTAATTAGGATTTTAAAAAATATAAATGTTATACCAAATTTTTAAGCAGATTTCTAACTTTGTTACCACAGACATATGTTTCCTATTTTTTATACATTTGTGTTGTCTACGAAAACAACAATTTTCGGGAACAAATGATTTTGTTTCCGTAGAAAAACAAACATCAAATTGGTCAAAGCTACGTCATAACAAAGAAAATTATATTTCTTATTTTTTTACATCTCATAATTAATTACTTCGGGAGGCAATATAAAATTCCCCATAAGAGAAGGTAATCAGACGTCCCGATTTTTAACAATTCGTCCCGCGTTGTCTTAAGAAAAGTCACGATATTTGGGAAGAACGCGGTCAGATATGTTAAATAACTTGTTTTAAACATGGTTGTGGTTGTCCAAAACAAAAAGTTATCGAACTTTTCGTTTATTCAATAAACATTAATAGGAATAGATGACAAAAAAAGGTCATCGCCTACTGATCTACGCAAAGTGTCTCGCTTAGTCACCTTACCATAAGAGCAATCTTCCCCCAAGGGGGCGCGGGATTTTATACAGGTGGAGACACTTATGCACACCTAATAGTAAAATGAAAACAATTAACAATTTTGGCGAGTAGGGGCTTAATCCTCGTAGCTCTCCCCCGTCCTAAAAAAAATGCTAGAGCGGCTATGGAGAGAATGAGAATGATATGGGAGAGGAAGTTTGGGGCATCTGTGAAAATGAGAAATAGGAT